>JADLZL010006265.1:0-48250 GCA_015844335.1 Chrysopogon serrulatus | reverse complement strand
GAACACGGCCATTTGTTGCAATCCCCGCACATCGGGATCGGACCACAGCTCGACGTGGACCACGAGGAAATCATTCTCGCCTCGTCGCAGCAGACCTATGCCCCTAGAGTCGAGCCTTGGGCGGATGATGCGAGGGTCAAAGTAGGATGCCGGGGAGCAGAGACAGCGACGGCGGCCGGGGCGCCGGCCGGCCTGTACGAACCGATCCACATCCCTAGAATATGATCGACGGTTAGACATCTCCAAGAGAAGCAATTCGCCATGGGCCGCGACGACTCTGATGCTGTCCTCGTGGAATTCGTTGACACGGCTCTCCGGAAAGGTGTAGCAGAGGTAGGAGCTCGACGGCGGCGCGGCGCATCTCAGAGACCCGCACGCGTTGGCCTTCGGAGGTGCGTGACTCTGCCACGGTATTGTCGTCGGCGGCAAAGAGTGATGAGTCGTCGGGGCGGTAGCAGCCATTGCTGGTCAGCATCACCCAGCGCCAGTCTTCTGTGGTCGCCGGCGAATCCGAGAGCAGCCTCCGGTGGCTGCATGTTGGGGCAGAGTATCGACTGATGGTTGGGCGTAGGGCAATCGAGGCTCGGCGTGTGAGGCGACTCAGCGTGGCAAAACGATGCACAGCAATCCGGCTCAGCATCTTCGTTTAGGTGTGGTTGTCACAAAAATGGCGCGCGGCTGCGTGCTAGCAGTAGCAGCCCTATACTAGGTTAACGATGATTAGAGTGATTTATATACCGTATACCAGATAGGATCACAGGAGTACATAAATTGGGCTGGCAGAACATTGGATGGGCTTCGCGTTGTCAACTAATAATGTCCTAGCCTGTCATGACATTTTAATTGTTAGCTTTCTTCCGAGAGGCTACGAAGACTACAGTGGGCTAATTAAAGCCCATTTAGCACCAGAGCAAAGACATATGAAATATAAGGAAATTTTACACAATAATAACTTAAATAAACATAAAAGAAGAACAACTAGATATTGCAAATACCAACTAATCAAGATAATAGATTTTTTTAGAATTACACAGTACAAGACGCTCACAACACGCATACATACTTATCCATATGAACACGTCACAAAAACCCCTACCCCTATAAGCACCTCCAAAGAATTGAGCCAGAGATCTGAAGATTCCTGAAGTCACCATCAGCGCCTCGTCGCTCACTGTAACGTCACTTACCACTTAATGCAACGCCGATAAATCTTGAAAAAATACAGGAAAGGTTGTGAGCACTAGGATTTAATCTCTCGACAGTTCTAGCACTAGACCATAGACCCATTCACAAATAATAGGATATTTTGACTCCAAGTATCGCCCTTGGTAGATTTAGGACTCTAAACATTTACTTTTGCATAGGTCTCAAAGCCATATGGCACCTTTTGATGCATTTCTATGTACTTCTTTCTTCTCTTATCTTTTATACATGTACTTGCCACCCTAAAAAGGACATCTTTTTCCCTTCTGTGTTTTTCCACTGTGCGCTCGCTTTGTACTATGAAGAGGAAGCTCGTTCTTTTTCATATCGCCCCTAGCTCCTCGCAATGTTTAGTTCTCCTATCACACCCTTGCCCGCACGATCCTGACATCGCGGCAACTCGGCGGGCAAACCATGCAGGTCAGTCGCCAGGAAACCATGGCCGGCCATCCCGCTTGCCCTTGCCCACGCGATCCCTACATTGATTCTTGGCGCACGACAGCCATGGACGGGCCAGTTGCCTGACACCATGATCGGCCATCCACTCGCCCTTGCCACACTGGCCTCGGTGGCCCAAGGACTGGACGACAGCCAACACCCAAGGCCTTGGTTCGTCTCTGTCAAGGAGGCAAGCGATAGCGCCTTCCATCGAGCGACCACCAGGTTTCCTGCTCGCTTTCCACGCAGCATTGAAACCCAAGAATGATTCCTAGCTAAATTATTCCTTTATTTTAATTTGTATAACAAACCGAATTGCTCCTCGACTAGCAGAACGGAAGCCAAATCCAAGGCCTTAAGCAGCAGCCGTGGATGTCCTGGCTAGCCCGACGGTCCCATATGGATGGTGAAACCCAAACGCCAGTGCAATCGCCCAAGTGACTTAGTGAGGTCTTTTGCTGACCACCGCCCTCCTCTGGCGATACAATACGATCCTCTGGTAATGCCAGTGGTCATACTGTAATAGATAGTTGGACCAAGATAACGCGGCGACCCATCGCAAGCATACGGTGAGCGCATCGACCCACATTAGCGGCTGCGCTGCGTGAGTGGTTCTGGTGCTAAGGGACCTGCCCTTGCACTGTGTACCACTCCACTCCTCGCTTCCGAGAGCCTCCGTAGCCGCGCCTCTGGGAGTAGGCGCTGTTGCTCGAAGCACCATGCTTTCCAAAAGAGAAAATAGTCTCTTTAAGAAAAGCAATACTTTTTGAACCGTGAGTATCCGTCTTTCAATTATATCTGGAAAGACTGTGCATTCTATGTGACGCAGGCGTAACAGCACCAGACTCATCTAGCCTATGTTTCAGAAAAATATTTTAGAAGGGAATTTATGTGTAAAAATATGTAAGAGATTTATAGGGGTAACAAACACAAAACAAGACAAAGCTACAATCCAGGGGCAAATTATAAGAACAAATATTAAATAACCTTGCCAGCCTAGAGGAGCATCGTTATTATTTAACCCATTATGCCAGCCATTAGCGAAGCTACGACTAAAACAAGATTAGCGCCCAAAAATAAGATGCTAATTCAAAGGGTGAGTTATTATATAAATGTATTCAAACCTAAAAGGGAAACGAAGCTCAAAAACCCATTTATAATTGCACTGAAAATTGAAAAATTGCACCCCTCAAAAACATGAGACTAGCTAAAAATTGGTGGGACATTTATTAAAAAGACAAGGAAAAGCAATTTATTAGAAGAAGCAATACATAAGATGTTAACTTAGAAGGTAAGTTATTAACAACTAATATGTAAAAATTTAAGAATAATCTCGATCCGAAATGGGTGATTGAAAAACAAAACATTAAAAACATGACTGAAAATTGAAAAAGATAAATAAAAATAGACTGAAAACTGAAAATGAAAACTATTTAACTAGAAATAAAAATAAACAATGAAAGATGAAACTAGTGCACAATGAGCTAAAATTAACAAATAGTATGAAAAATAATAAAAATGAACTGAAAATGGAACTATAAAAATAAAAATTTAAAAACTAAGAATAAAAATGAAAAACAGAAAACTAATTTCTCTTTTATCGCAGAACTGAAATTGGTTTGTGCAATCACGTAGAGCGCAACCAGATAGCTTTTTGAATAATTGATTCTCTTTTACAGGATAAATTAGGTCGGTCCATACCCATAGCAACTCCCATGGGCATGCAGGCCAGGCCGCCGGGCCACTCACGCGGAGCGTCACGCAGCGCGTTAACTTTTGCTGGCCGACAAAATGAGACAGTTTTTGTTCGAGCCCAAATAATCACACCCCAATCATCGACACCCATGGCTAGCTCACTCGCTCCGAATGCAGCCGCCATTCATCCCCCATTAGTGATCGCGCACCATGACTCCAGCTCTGCTTCATCACCGCCACCGGCTTTCTACCCAAAACCATGAAACTTCTGACGCCGCTTGCTGCTCTGGGTGTCGCTCACCTTCAACGGGTCAAGCCTGATCAGACGCGGTGGTTCCTCCGGCCAACGACGATGGATCCATCTGGTCCCAATTGGTTGCGGCCAACCCAGGAGCCATCTGGATACTCCGGCGACCGTCGCCAGCAAAGACCCAAGCTGGGTTCTGCTGAACTGCCGTGATCTGCCGCAGGGTCACGGATTCCATCCACGCCTACGGCCACAGACAACAAAACTATGGCGTAAGTCCAAGACCTCCCACTTCCGGACTAGTTCCTTCCTCTACTATGATTTCGTAAGTGCACTGCATCTAATAACAAGAACATTGACCGCCGGCCATCGCAGCCCACGGCGACTCCCTCGCCTGGGTTTTAATGGAAGTTATCGACATCGCCGCCGCGGCGTCTGTTGCATTTACTCACTGTACAGGCGTGCACCGCCACGAGGCCGCCGCCGCCGACTCTCTTACCCCGGCGGTGAGCATTATTCTATGACGGATGACCTTCCTGTGAGGGGCGACCTCTCGCCGCCCATGCCGCTCGACGAGGACACCGGCCCCGCGCGACGGTGGGAGACGAAATGGGTGGCTCAGCTTGATCTCTGCAAGTACGAGCACGAGGGACAAGTCCCACCTTCTGTGGGGAGCTCAGTGCCCAGTGCCCATCGCCCATGAAGAAGGCTACTCAGCTCGTGGGATGGTCGACGGAAGCTTAAGATCGCCGGCCCCTCATCCGGGCGGATTTCCTGTGCTGGGTCAGCTACCACGCATGGAGAGCAAGCTTCATCCTATGCGACATGGCGGCGGAAGATGGAGCCCCCCAAGCTCCAGCACATACCTCTGCCGTCTCCTCCCTATGATCCAAAGTACTACACCAATGACTTGCCGCCTCACCAGTGATTCGAGGGCATGGGCGCTGCTGGCCCCGGCGCTGTGAGGTTGAGCCGCCCGTCAAACCCCGGCGCTGCTGCTGCGTCGCTTCGGGAGGAGCTCGTGCGCTGCCATGCCCCGCCACGCCTTCACGGTAACCACGTGGACACTCGCCTTTGACGATGGACGAGCCACCGATGTGGGTGAAAGACAGGTGTGCTTGATTGTGAAGAGCTTTAGGCGATGCCGGGTATTTAGGTGTCCCCATCTTGCCCTACAGTCCCCTGTCGTCTGCTTGGAGCCAACCCTGACATGATCTGCTTCAAGGTCGCTAGGAAGAGAAACACATGGATGATCCAGGTCAATATGAGGAGGAAGACTTTGTTGGCAGCCGTCCCCTTGGAGCACCGACACAAATGACACATGGGAGATCACGCCTTCATTTACCGGCAAAAATCTTTTAGTGCTAAGTTTAAGACCTGTTGAGTCCCATAGTCCTGTAATATATATAGTTGGCTAAAGTTAAGAGGATGTGTTTGTATATGGTCAAGCTTTTAAATCTACTCTTCGACGTAACGTAGTACGACAAGATCGAGAAGCTCGGGTTCATCTCAGTGGGCAACGCAATACCACTGGCTCTGGCTGCGAGAAGGTAAATGGATTTGGTAAACAAAAAACAAAGCCACAGAAGTTGGCTGCTAGCTCACATGGCCAGGGCTGCTACTTGCTAGTCATAGTAGGGATGGAGCGCAGCCGATGTCAGAGACCTGGAGGAATCTCTCGAGTCTTATGACTCACTTGACTTGCACATACAAAACCCTCACCGTCTGTCCGTCGTTGTAGTAACAAAGCGCTAGAGCAAATTAGCAGTAAGTGAACACCACTATCCTTTTTCGATAAGGGCTTTATAGATTTTCAGAGGTGGGCAATGCAACCGCCTGTATCACAAGGTCTCGGTTAATGCAAATTAACTGAGGCAGATGCTAATTAATAAACTCAAACATGTAGCTTAGGTCGGCCAAATATTTGTACATGCATGAAGTATTAAATATAGTCTAAAAAAAATAACTAATTACATAAGATTATGATAACTTTTACGAGATAAATCTTTAAGTCTAATTACTTCATGATTTGTCAATATAGGGCTACAGTAAACATATGCTAATGATGGATTAAGTATACTTTTACAATGACGGATTAAGTATACTTGAAAAAAAATCATCTCGTTGTTTCCTGCAAGTTCTATAATTTTTTTTTTTATTTTTTCGACATCTCTCCGATATTTTTTTCACCAACTGAACTAAACACGCCATATTATATTCATCACTAAAATAGTAGAACAGTCATAGAATCCGAACCTAAAACCTATATGGTCTTAGCATGTCATTCTCCGACCACTACTCATGTAGAAATATTTTGATACATTAGTACACAAAAATATTTATACCGACGAGCCATATCTCATTTTCACCGGGCTGTTTCCAACCGCTGCGAGAGGCTGCTGAGGCTAGCCGATTTTCCACCGGGCGGCTGGCCGAAAACCGCCAAGAATCGATGCCATGCGCTGCTCTTAAGGAACCGCATGTGAAATTGCGCACGTAAAACACATATATATTTTAGAAACGGCATATTTTTGAAATGGATATTTATAAAAATATTTGGTTGGACATGGTATAAAATTGATATAAAAATCATATAAGTGTCACAAAATTATACCATAAAATCCATTAGACTTTACATGATGTAGAACTAAATAGTAAAATATTGTTTTGGACTATAACTATTTTTGACTCTCTCTTTTATAAATAAAACAAAGTTAAACATGGTCAAATTTATTTATTTATGAAGAGAGACAAAATAGTTATTTTGCAGTAAGTGCAAAAACAATATTTTTACCAGATAGTTCTCATCACGTAGAGTCTAAAAAGAAGGATTTTATGGTATAATTTTTGCGACTTACATGATTTTTATATCTATTTTTAATAAAACAAATTTGGTTCAGCGTGGTATCCACCTCGAAATTCAACAAGAATCAAGGTCTTTTTCAAGCAAATTTCAACTTCTTCAAGATCCAAAGAAGACAGTAGTGGTCACTTGCAAATGTCCAATGGCAATCTAAATTTATCATAGAACATCATATTAGCTCCTACCCGAACATCACGAAATATAATATAAAAACATCATATGCCACCTCGCTTTGCCTTCTCATGATACACTCAAGCTAATTCACAAGTCCGTATCTTTCTTAATAAATCTTATTGTATTCGATCTTTGTCCACTACAACACCTAACAAAAAGAGCTCGAACGGACGGTCTCAACCAACATGCGCTCTGTCACCAAGGCTCTCCTGCAACCTTCTCCTTCGTTCAGCATAGCTCCTTTGTCTCTACAGCACACGGTCCGGCCTCATGGCTAACAAATCCGCGACTCGTCACTCAAACAGCAGGTTCTCGTTCTACAGTCCTAGACGCAATCAACTCGGCCTCGCCTTTGTGCGCGCATGCTAAATGCATTGTTGCGTGGCGTGAAGGGAGGAGCCAGCCGTGTGCATGCTCTCATACCTTTTTCTCAGCCTTCCTAGCTTAACCTTTGTGCCCGTGACGCTGCAATAGGGATGTATAATTTATTACATGGTGGTTGTATAATTTTTGTAGAAATTTCAATGAGTTTGGTCCAACCTTATATCAAATGAACACCGTACGAAAAATTGATAAGAGATTAAGTTAATTTATAAATTGGTGACTATTGAGTGTATATATTTATCATGAATTGAGAAAAGTCGAAGGTGAAACACAAGCCGCTCGTGAATGGTCTTGAACAGCTAGGCATAATATGAATCGTAGCAGTATTATGGAATGTATTACAGTTCAAGCTCAAAATGAGAAGAGTTATAAGTAGATTATAATTTAAGTATTTAAAAACAATTACTCCAACCAAAAATTTTGTCTTTGCCTCCGGCTACCTGTTTCACGTGGAGTAACCAAAAGTGTTTTTCAAACAGTCATGTACTTAAGTATGTTGGGAAAAAGAAAGAAAAATTGCCAAACAAATCAGAAATCTATCATGTATGTAACAATACCTGACAAAAATAGATCGTGTCATGCAAGGCCTAAAACAAAAAGTATTGATCTCGAGCTACGGGGAACAAAATAAAATCACCAAGAACAAATAGAAAAACTACAAAAACAAATCTGAAACCACCTTGAGAGGGAAAATAATAAGAATTACACAAGCACAACGCAGACGCCACAACATGCACGCATACACTCATCCCCTAGAACACACGCACGCAGAAACCCGACCCCCTATGAGCACCCTCAAGAACTGAGCCGGTACATCTGGAGATTCTCAAAGTCACCACGGGCGCCTCGTCAGCTAATAGTGAACGCCGCTTACCACTTAAAGCTGCACGCCGGTAAATCCTCGAAAATCCCAGGAAATGGAACTGTACCTAGAGAGAGAAAGACCATGTCAAGTAGAAAAAGATAGAAGGAAAAATACTTGGAAAGAAAATATCACCAAGAACCTACATGTGCATAATCGGGAACCGAAGGGGAGCGTAGTGGAAACACAATAGAAATAAAGTCATAAAAAGAAAAATATGAGCATGACCACTTTTCGTGGTCTAATATTAATATAAAAAGGAGATATATGATTATTAAAATAATATTTTGCCTAATTTCTCTATTTTTATTATTTGGATTAGATATAGGAATCCTATTCGATTTACTTTTGGATCAAAGAGACATAGTTACTTTGGATTGTATTATGATCAAATAGAGATATATCAGAGGCGCCTATTTGGTTTAGTATTAGAATTCCTAACAATCTAGGTTACCTCAAGAACCTCGTGTATACATCGTAAATGTGAATACGTGTTAGTTATAAAGAAGTGATACCATTTAAATTCCAAATGGCAGTCAGCCTTATCTAAAAGGAAAACTCACTGATGAAAAAATAGAAAAAATAAAACAGAAATTATGTGGAAAACAATCAAAATTAAAGACAATTGAAACCACCATGGAGCCATGAAAAATTAAGTTTAAGTTTTTAAAGTTAGAGAAAACAAGAAAAGAGTTGAATCCACTGCGATTAGTGGGCTCCATGCAGACAACTTATTGAATTGAAATCGGCTGATCTATCTTTTAGATGGAAATTACAGAGCACGTTTATAAGGAATTGCTAACAAACGGCATTGTTCTAACTTTTATGATAATAAATCTGAGTTGCGCATATGGTTCAATGTGTCTTGTAACCTAATATCTATAACTACTATGTGCCCTTAAACCCCACTAAGCCTCCCTTCGACTTTGATTGTGATCGTTCACTTCATGGCAGGCGATGCCATCATACATCATCAAGGGAGCTACTCCACTAAAGCTAATTTATTCCCTAGCTATTTCTTTTCAAATAAAAAAAAAAAAATCATGCACCTAAACTAGTATCATAATTAAAATCTAATTGCACTGTGGTGTTCTGCCCTGAAATAAACTCTTCAAAACAAGACCCCACGTGGATATATTTAGATAACTTTTTACGATTCACTAATGTCGAAAGTAATAGATGAGAGTCATGGATGAGACTTCTTTTTACGTACTATCATTATCTTTCTTTGCTCATTCCACGATTGAGACTCATGGTCATGGATGATGTATTGAGTTATTTTATTTAGTTTGATTCCACTTTTTTTCCATGCGTTTTCCAGCGTTGTCAATTTTAGTTAAAATTTGGATTTTACATTTAAATTTAGATTTTTGCACAATAGCAATAGCGAAGAAAATGCATATTGTAATTTATGAGTTGTTCAATAGCAAGCAGCTAGCTGCTTATCTTTTCAAATTATACCTAAAGTCCATTCTAAATATTTCGCCCGCCATAATGTAGTATGAGAGTTTATACGCTGAATTCCCGCAGCAACTTATGGAGAATTCCTCTAGTTTTATATTTGTGTTGGTACAAAAAAGAAACTCTCCATTACTTGGGTAGTTAGGATAGACGAACCAAAAAATGGATGGAGAAAAAATTGACTCTTTATTATTAGAAAAATAGAAGATATAGACGTTTTCTCTTAGAAAATCCTAGATGTAGAGTTGCTGTCATATTAAATGCAATATATTATTTTTATTTATATTTAGATAAAATAAAAATACTTTAAATCACTTATTACAGATCCATTATAGATCTCAGAGGCAGAAGTGTGCCATACAAAGATATAGCATTTATGTCCTCATTGTCATTAATATTTGATATGATTTTTTTCTCGGCGCAACGCACGGATATATTTGCTAGTAAAACTAAAAAAAGTACGACAAATAAGCTATAAATTTATATTGTAAACAAAGAAAAAAAAAAAATCTAATTAAAGGTGCGGCAACTCAGAAACGGGCAAACGGCCCAACAAATAAATGCTGCCGTCGGCTTTCTTCTGTAAGCTCATCAAAAAGCATAATACGTCTATCACGATCGATCTGGTACAACAAAGCTATAGCAAGCAGCTGCGGCGCGCGCGACATGGAAAAACCCTAACTAACAAGAGAAAACACGGTGGCCACAAGCCAACTTTTTACCAACAAAAAGGACGACGACGCGATGATTCGCCGCCGGCAACTGCGCAGCCCCTGCTGGCTGATCCTGAACAGCTGCACGGACAAAAAGGGCAGCGACTCCTCCGTCGCCGACCCCAAGACCACGGCGGCTTCCTGCACTTCCTCAGGCAAACCCTTCAGCATCTCCTTCGGCATAGCGACGCCGCCGGCAAGCTGCAGCTTGCACTTTGACTGGCTAGGCGGCGGCGGCATGCCGACAGGGTTGGCAGCAGGCACCCCAAGCTAGAACCGGAGGATGTCCGCGTCATTGCCGGCCACGGTGACGCAGATGAGGTGCCCAATCCCAAAGCATCTGATCCATTCGACTATTTCGATAGATTCGACACCATGGATAAATTCGACTACTTCCTGTACCAGGCAGGCGGCGGCGCCCGGCCGCCATCGCTCTCGCCGCTCCCTGGCTGCTACATCCCAACGCAGTTCGATCGCATGACGGCCCGAACCCGCCGTGATCCTCGCAACCTGCGCATGAAGAATACTGGCGTACTGCGCCGCGGCGAGGACTACGACGACGACGACGTGGTGGTGTGCCAGCTCGAGATGACGTGTGGCCGGCCAGTCTTCGAGGCGGCCGAGCTTTGCATGCTCCGCATCGGCCGTGACGACCACGAGTGGACCGTCAGGCGGTTACCCATCGTACAACACCGCGAGGGGACCAACGAGCTGCAGCCATGGGATCGGCATTGTCTCTTCATTCAGGCTGTGGTGCCTGTCGGCAACCGGTTCCCTGTGCTGGGTCTACTACGACTCTGGCTTCATTATTGTGTGCGACATGGCGGCGGACGAGGAGAAAGAGACACCCAGGCTACGGTATGTGCCGCTGCCACCAGCGGCAATGCAGCGAGACGCCTATTGGCTTGACGATGCCGACCTGCGGTGTTGCCGCACCCTGGGGGCCGCCGGTCCTGACACGGTGAGGTTCGTCACCGTTGCTCAGCGGTCAAGCTCCTCTTCAGCATTGTGACATGCACACTGACCCTAAGTATGGAGGAGGCAACGACGTGGGTGATGGATGCTGTGCTCGACTGCGACGAGATCTGGAACTGGCAGCTCCCGAACTATGGGTGCCTCCCACGTGATAAGCTCCTGAAGTACCCCGTGGTGAGATGTGATGAGCCGGACGTGATCTGTTTCCAGGGTGGAAGGCATTGCGTTAGAGATCAACATGAGGAGCAAGAAGCTGCTGTCTGTCATCCCTACAGAGACCAGAGATGAAGACGAGGATGAAGAGTCATCTAAGTTTATAACGGCTAAACTTTGTTGGTAAAGTCTTTAGTTCACTATGAACAAAATAAACTATCGATTTTTCCTTCTCCTTAGCTTATAGTGTGCGTTATTTCTGGGAATTAATTAGTTTATGCAATGCAAATACTTTCTATTCTGCTCTCTTTCGTTCCAATGTTTTCGTCATCTCACCTTTGTCCCAGCTAACTTAAACTACATCTAGGCATGCAATGTCATCGTGGTTGAACAACGCGATCCGAATCTTCCAAAATGTCATCGAGGCATGAATATTTCTCAACTGTTTTCAAAGTTATTTTCTAAGCTATCTCGGAACTTCTAACACCAACTTCCAATACCAGTTTCTGACGCAACACCTGATGGTAGAACTTCCCAGCAAGCATCCTTCCCCGCAACCCCATCGTCTTTCTGTTTATGTCGCTGCCGTCACACGGGTCAGAACTTCTGGTGCATGCGCACAAGAACTTCGTCTAATCCCAATTTCCAATCTTTGGCTGTTCTGAATTCCGATTTCCAATCTTTGGCTGTGTTGAATTGTTATAACTTTGACTTTCGCTTTCGCTTTATGGTTTAGCTTTCCTTGCACTATATATCCTTTAGTTCTATAGCATCGTCATGGCTATTAGAACTTAATTTTGATACTTGCTCCATCCTAAAAATCTCTATCTCTATTTCTACCACATATAACTCACTGATATCCATGTTGAACTTTTCTAAATCCACACATAAATTAAACTGTCCACCGCAGTTATTATCTCTCCCAATCTCTACCAAGTGCACCAACAAAATTACACCCAACATCATCCAATCATTCAAATCGAAGGCTCACATTGACCCTAACCTCTTCTTTCTCTTACTCACATCCAACGGGTGAAATGGGAACAAAAGCTCATCACTCATCACTCATCCCTCCCCCCCTCCTGTGCCCACCCCACACTCTCTTTACCCAATGGTCCCTCTTCCCCACGCGTGCGTGCCGTAGTGCCACAGTGCTGACTCTCCCGCTCCTCTTCCCCATGTTGTGCCACCAATCCACACACCGCACGCTGCCAGGGTAACTCCACTTCTCCCTCGATGTGGGGTGACTCCTCCTCCCCCTCCCGCTCTGCCATGCATGCCGCTCGCTGCCCCGGCCGCTGGTTCTTCCTCACAGGCAACCCAGGACACCCGCTCCCCACCCCATGCCGTCATGCCATGGCATTGTGACACGATGCACCACCACACCACCAGTGCAGGTAGGGGCTCCACAACGCCCGCCCCACGCGCAGGTCATCCCGTCACCGGTCCCTCATCTAGTGCTTGATCGGCTCCTGTCTCGCGTAGCCACGCCACACGCCCAGGCGGCGCCGGCGTCCCGCTGCTCAGTGCCCGCCTATGCCCGGCCGCAGCCGCATTGGCCATGCAGTGACCTAGTGACACTGCCTGGCAGGCTAGCATTTCGGTGTGGGGCAGGCAGGGAGGCTCTGTACCTGTGTTACTCACTAGATCAAATTGCAGAGCCTCTCCGTCGTCTCATTATTATTTTTTGATTCTTTCTGATTGTAACCCAGAATTGCTTTTCATGGTTGTAGCTGTGCTGTGTCGGTGGTATGGCATTGGTGACCTTAGCTGCAGGATTCTAATTCCTTCTTTTGATCGTTCCATTGGGAGCCAACAGGTTTGTCTTCTGTGCTTATTAATTTGGTCTGATTATTTCTCTGGTGTGCTCTGGTATTGATTTCTGGTTTTTGTGGATGCCTCTGGTAGTTCTGTATAAATAAATAAATGACAATACGTTACCTCGGAGTGAAATATAGGTAGTTCTTCTGTGTGAATTCTTGTGGTGTGTCATTGTGTTCCTAATTTGGGTTGTATCTGATTCTCCTCTGTACTGTCAGGTTCCAAGGAAAGATTCTGTATAAGTGACCAAGCAAATTTCGTGCAGCAATTGAGGAGGCTTTCCTTGCTGAATGTGGTCTTTTTTTATCTTGAAATGGATAGGGTATGCCCACCACACGAAAGTCTATAAATAAGCACTCTGACCCTAATGGCTTTTAGGAAGAGGCTACGTACTTCAAATAACAAGCAGGAGTGCCAATCTGAATCTCAGGTCACTGAATGCTGTGAAATTGTACAAGTTCAGTGTGCAGCTACTACCTTTTGATACATTTTTGAGCTAGCTGCAATGTAATTCACTGAATTGCAGGTTATTGGCAAATCAGCATTGTGTCCTGATAGCTGTGGTAGTCATCTACCATCCAAGGATTCAATGAAAAGGAAGAAGGTGCTCTGTAGGCACTGTTAAAAGGTATATGGCTAAGCTTTTGAGTTGTGAGATTATTCATCACTGGTGTTCTCCACACATCGTTACTTCCTTTGGATGACTCATTTGCATAAGTATTACTCTAACATTATTGCAATGAAACAATAATGTGGTATATGCAAGAAAACTTTGGCACCACATAGATTGTGGAAACTAGGTAAGAGCTACTTGATATTTGGCACCACAAGCGAGGCTCTGCTTGAACTGTTCTCAGCAACTGTTCGGCGCAGCGCCATCCTAGGTGACGCGGTTGATGATGGCCTAAGTAAGATTTTCCTTTAGCTTTCTTTTATAATTTGGTCACAACTCATGTGCGTATAATTGTCTAAGTGGGCGTGGTTCGGCATACATTTGGCCTCACCATAGGGCAACAGTCATTGTTCTCTGGTGAGCCCAAATAGTATGCGTTGTGTAACAAACTCTAACTTCTTCTTAATGAAACACTGGCCAATGGGCCTGTTCTAGAAAAAAATATATTTGGCACCGCAACATATGGAGGTTATTTCCTTACCTATGTATAATGATATTTTGTTTTCCTTATTGCTTGATATATATATGAAACAGTTCGGAGAAGTCATTTACTGCTTTCTAAGCTATGGATACAAAACTACTTGAGTAAATAAGCACATCAATACGTAATGTATTTCTTCACAGATGTGCTAGCACTTCAAAGGAAAAACAGACTGAAATGATAGCTGTTTGCTGCAAATGTACCTTGCTTTTTTTATTTAAAATCTACCTTTTTGTGTGTTTTTTTTTATTATTGCCTAAAAAGTTCCATTGCCGCTAGATTTTAGAGTAATTTAAGCATGACTTGTACATTTTTTAAATGATATAGTTATTCACAATCATCACTATCCATATTTTTAGGCAGGTCACTAAACTCAAATCTTTTTATTGTGTAGTTCCAATACTCTGAAAGTAGCAGGCACATTACAAAAATGGTTTTCTTTCCTACCGAGATTTTCTCTCAGCTAACATTTTCTCTGTCTGCTAGAATTTGATGAGTTCCTGTAGCCTGATTCATTTCAAGCTTTTATGTGTAATCACCACTACTTAATAAATTTATTTGGTGCCTGCTTTCTTATCTGTCACATTACCATCCAAATAATAATCTGGATGAGGTGGGAACTACTATAGTGTACCAGATATTAACATAAATACTAATATTTAACAGGTTTGACCAGATATATTGAGCATGTCCTTTACATCGAGCATTCCTTTAATCAACTTGTGGTTCAGCAAATTTCTTGGTTGTATTTGCTGCTGCTTTACGCTAAAACATAGCTTAATTGTTGGCTTGCTTTGCTGGTAGCTTGCTAATTGGCTGACAGCATACATGTTCCTGTTTTCAAGTTAGTAGGTCTGAGTGGTGGATCAACATCTTCATCGTGCTAATCTGTATGCAGATTATGAAATCGATGGGTATATGTGTATCAAAATTGTGCTAGCTCTTCAGCTGCACGGTTGGGAGTCTGTCCACTTTACGTTGTAGTCATATTTCACAGTTCATAGACTTTTCTGTGAATTTAAGATGCTTGTCTCATCTTTTCTGAGAGGAAAAAAAGATCTCACCTCCAAGAGTCTAGTCTATCCCTAATACTTAAAAGGTAAAATTTCTTGCGATAAAATCTTTCGTCCAACTAAGAGATCAACATGGTTACTGTTTAGTTTAAAAGGCAAAAAAATTTCTGCCACTTCTTTTTGTCCAAAAAGCCTCTCGGATCGTTCTGTAATCATGTTGGATAGAAATAGAAACTTAGGCTCAAGTCGTAACTGTGTTTTATTCGTAGTAGCCTAGAGTTTTCAAAATTTCTTGCGATAAAATCTTTTCGTCCAACTAAGAGATCGACATGGTTACTGTTTAGTTTAAAAGGCAAAAAAATTTGTGCCACTTCTTTTTGTCCAAAAGCCTCCTCCGGATCGTTCTGTAATCATGTTGGATAGAAATAGAAACTTAGGCTCAAGTCGTAACTGTGTTTTTTATTCGTAGTAGCCTAGAGTTTTCAACTGTGTTTTATTTGTATTGACGTTGGATGTCTGATGGAAACTTCCGTTTATTTCCTAGAAAACCGTTGTACCCGTCCGTGTCCTTTCACAATTCCTTTTCTTATTTCTATTTTCGATATTCTTTTTCCTTGTTAGTTCTGTTAACTTTTTGTTTCTTTTTTTCCTCTCTCGTTAGTCCATAGCCCTTTCGTTTCTTTTTTTTCTCTCAGTTTATTCTTATATTTATCATCTCCTGTTTTTTAAAAAACTAAAATAAGAAATACACCTAGTCTATAACATGCACCTGTACTATCAATATCTATATCCATATCTATACCTAACAATAAAGAGGTAAACCCATTTTTTCGTCCATCTATTTTCTTCGTCTCGTCTCCCTAACTAACTCTATATATATACATATATTTTTTTTGAGCTAACCTAAATAGCTACAAATTGTATTCCAAATAGATTTCTTATGGAAATTAGAACAGAAAGAGAAGAAAGACGCATAAGGGAAAAGAACATAAAAAGAGTCCTATTTGTTTCCATATCCTTTTTGTCTTACGTCGGTTTCTTTGTTTCTATATCCTTTGGCCTTTGTTTTTCCTACACCCATGTAGGGTACACTAGGAAATATGTCCGTGCGTTGCAACAGGAGAAAAATAAGTAATAAAATCAAATTAAGATAAATAAGAGAAAAATTGGTTATTACTAAGAACTATTTGTTCATGATCGAATCGAATAGTTAGCATCATAAACAGAGGGCTACATTAAATATGTGACCCATGCTTAAGGTTTATGTAGAACATCTAGAATATGTTTGGTTATTAGATGAGACTTGCATTGTATATTTGTGACTGAGGGATATAAGCTGAGAGGAATCGTATTTTAGAAAAAAACAAATATGTGCCTAATTTGTAGTTTTATTCTCTTGAATTCAATTCGTCGGATTGGGATAATTTCTAGCCACCAAGCAGCTATTCATCAGATTCCTCCTTCCCTTCTCGTCCTTGTGGGTGAGATAGTCATATGTAGAAACTTTGTTCTGTTTGTGCTCTTCTAGCTATTTTTTTTGAAACAAAGCTCTTCTAGCTTTTTCATCATCATCTAATTCAACCAATTCAGAAGCTGACCTTGTCGATTGTGTGTATGGCGAGATCAGAGGATTTGGTTCTTGCTCAGCTCGACAGATAAGAATTTCGAAGTTGCGGTGTGTATGGCAAGATCAGGTGCCTCTCTGTTCTACGAGATTAGGTACTTGTCTCTTCGTTGAAATAGTTTGAAAGGTGTTCTCATCATGTATATGTATATGTATTCAGATGGTGCTATGTCCCAATTTTTCTTAGACCGGCGTACATAGCATAGACATGACTTTTACAGTGATGTCATCAAACTAATAACAACATGAAGAGCAAGACAGCATATTTATTGGCTGAGCGAAAAAAGCATGGGCGTGATGAGCACGTTGCTCGGTTGGTGCTCGGCCCGTGCAGCACGCGTGCATGGCACTTATGCGCCCAGTAGTAGGAGCCTATCTAGCAGGATACGATACGGGTATTGATATCGGAGATACGTGGATATGTTTTTACAATTTTTTAATAAAATAAATAATAATGCAAATTAAAATCGTGAAAGTGTATAAATTTAAGTAATCCGTAATTATTAGTTTAGGACATACAATCTACATATGATACATCGCTACATCACCTTGTAGGCTTCATAGTTTTCACAGGAGATTCAATTTCTAATTCCGGAATGCCGTATAATATAAATGAAGAATGAAAAGGGGTGTACTCATGGGATGGGAGGTCGGCTCAAGCTAGATTTGCTGCTGAGTGCTGAATCGTCTCGTTCCCTGCATAGTGGAAAAAAAGCTTGCTGCCTCCGTAGCAGACTGGTAGTACTCCCCAGCGCAGTGCTTCCTGGCACGATGACCTAGAAGTCAAGAGATCGATTGATGGCTCTTGGCACATAGGGGCCCAGGCTCAGCGGTGGCGGCCGGCGAACAGTGGCGCGTGTCCTAGGCGGGATGCGGCGCGCGTGCGTAGGATGTGGCGCAAGGGGACAGGGGCTCGTCGCCGTCTCATCGACGGCCGGTGAGCTGCAGCGCATCTCGTGTGCGAGCGCAGCGCGAGGGGGCAGGGGTTCGTCGCCGGCGGCCAGCGAGCGGCGCGTCTCATGCACAGGAGGCGAGGCGTCGCGCGACTCGCAGCAGTGGGGAGGGTTGGCTTTCTCACTGGGCTGGACGCCTGGGCCGTATCGTGCAGCCCGGTAAATATTCCAAAAATTCCTCTTCTCCAGTCCGATATGGAAACGAAAAACTAAACGGTAATCATATCGATCTCTTAGTTGGACGAAAAGATTTTATCGCAAGAAATTTTGCCTTTTAAGTATTAGGGATAGATAAATTTATTCTGCTTCTTTGTTTCCATATTTTTTTTTCTTGAGGTCTGTTTTTTCTTTCTTTTTTTTTACCAGCGCCTACGTAGAGAATGTAGGTTTATAAGAAAAGAGATAGATTATATGACGATTTTGCAAAAGTAAAAAGAAGTCGGGAACAGATTCAAGCGTTCCCTCACAGACGCCCGCGGCTTCAACATGCTCGCTCACAGATGCCAGGGATTCGATGCATGCCCGAAAAAAAATGCTCAGCAAGCAGGAGAGTAGCTTCTGTGCGTTCTTGGGCGAGCGGCAGCTGTGCTTCTTCGATTGATTTTAGAAACATGGATGTGTGACTGTAATTAACCGTATTGAAAGAAACCTGGCACAGATACGTGGGCTACGGCAAAGGCCCAACATTTACCTGCCGCCCCTTTCTCAAAAAGAGAAATGTTTACCAGCCAGCCAATCTAAGATTTATTATGTCTTCTATTTTGTTCACAAAAATATTCATTCATAACACTTATTGTGTGCTACAAAATTATATTAAAGGAACATAAGTATTTAAAATAATCTATACTTATATATTTATACCTCTATAATAATTATATATATCTAATTAACGAGTCATAATTTCTATAGAAGGAAAGCAGTATAAAAATACCAAACATGAATCATAACTATAAAAAAAATTCGAACTTGAACGTCATGGATAGAATATTATTAACGCCATATCAGCTCAAATATTTCTTACACACAAACCTAAATTGATCATAAATCAGTCAATAATAAATCGATCAAACATAAAAAAAAGATGAGGCTGCTGATGTGCAGGCCGCGCAAGGCCAATGCATGGGGCCACAAGGGCACAAACGCACCTAGGCGAAAAAAACTCGGACGACTGAGAATTTGAAAAATCGAGAAAGTACGTGACATTAAGTCTTATTTTAATTCAAAGCTACATGTAATAAAGATCATTTCTATGGTCCGATGGTATCTCCTGCACCTACTTATATATAAGTTAGATATGTATTTTGGTATAATGTGGAGTTGATTCCAAGATGAATTCAAAAAATAGTGATTACGCATCAAATGGTATGACCCGTTTGCAAACGCACGGGCATATTTCCTAATATAATTTATTTACCAAAATCTAAATGGTTCCCACATACGGGGAAAGATAAAAGGAAAAACACTTTTGCCTCGAGGACCCTGCAGTTTTCACTAATTAACTGATCCTAAATCTGAAAACTTCCCTCTCTAGAAAACTTGCATCAAGAATCCTGAGAGTGAAATAAAATTATGTTTTTCAGAATAAATGATAAAAAAAGTCAGACAACAAACTGTTGAAGATGCTCTTAGCCCATTTGACAATGTTATTACTTGTTGTCCACAGAGTAGGGGGTAACTTAGGAGTAAAATCACAACAATAACAAAAGCAAGGGTAAAATCACAATCAGACATCAAATTATAGGCAAGAACGCATTAGCCCCATAAACATAATCTTAAACATAAAAGATGAACCAGATATTACATTACAAATACTAATTAATGAGTGAGTCTCACAAACTAATCAAGTCATATATGCATATCTGAAACGCAAAAGTGGATTATCATTGTTCAAGTGGCTTACAGAAATACGTGACTTTCAGAAATAGCAGCCAGCTGGCTAAGGGGGCCCTCCCTAGGTGAAAAATTATTTTTTACTACTTTTTTGCTATTTTTGGATTTAAAATCATAATTTTTGAAAACCATATCACTTTGGCGGTTCGCTACTCGATAGTCATCGCTGGCGGTTTTGAAAGAACCGCCAGCGATGATCATCCCCATCAGTGCCGATATGACTATGGCTTTGGTTCAAAAATCAGGCACCGATTGGGGGTTTAGCACAGGCGCTGATATACTGATCTGAGGTGGTGCATAATATATCCCTATATCCACATCCAACTACCCACTCACCATTGGATGCACATTGTATGGACAGATTCATGCTTTGCCGCACTGAACATTGATCCATGAAGTGTAGCTAATGCAAAAGCAAGGTCTATGATGAGTTGTTAGTCCTGATCTAATCAAATCTTTAGACCAAGGGACAAAAATAAACATCGAAGAAATATCAATATTACAACTTACATGAAGTTCACCTCGATGCAATATTTTGGGTAGAGTAGGGAGGAAAGAGGAGATTATATATCTCATTGCATAGCTTTCCACGATACATCATTACACATCCAACCGCCAACCCACCATTGGATGCATATTCTACGGAAAGATTAGTGTTTTGTCCCACTGCACATAATTAAGTGTAGCTAATGCAAAGCATGGTGTGTGATGACCGGTTGATCTGCTAATCTAATCAAGCTTTATACGAATGTACAAAAATTACACTGAAAAAATGTCAATATTCCAGACTACCTGAAGTTTAGAGGTTTGAAGTAATAATGTATAAATATAATTAAAGCAGTGCCTATTTAATGAAGTTGGAGTCGCAAGGTATTAGAATATGTTGAATGTTAACCTGCGCAAAAAGTTTGTATTGCCATGGCTAGCACAATCACACACCAGCCTTGAAAAGAATTATATATGCTTCCAGCGACTAGCTCACAAAAATATTCAAAATTAAATTTGCAACTTCATGCTCGAGATTATTTTAAAAACTGGACACTTTTACTGGGTCAGCTCCGGCTGGTTAGTACTGAAGCCGTGCCGGTAAACGATGGTATGCTCTCCACAGGTCATCATAAATGAGAAATTGTATTGAAAATTTTATTTATAGAGGAGGAATTATAGTCAATCAAGGTTCTATTTCTATTTAGTTGTTTTATTTCCATGTTATATATATTCATCCATTGATATTTTATTTAATTATTGAAAGCTTTCAAAACCATATTCATCCATTGATATTTCACTGGAAGTTCTAATAGTGCCAAAAACATTAGGGTCTATCCAAAATAAAACTGAAATAAAGTTCCAGTGATTCACTATCGAATCAATACAATCTTTGGCCACTAAATATCACCATTAAACATTTCATGCAAAATATCAAGTATATCATCTTATACATAAAACCTAAAACCCCCAAGTCTGATAACAATTTTTCCACATAACAACTCTAGAATTTATAGTGTGTCCGGATACTAATAAAAATAAATTACAGTTCTCGCCAATAAAACGTGTGAGAGGAAATTTTTAAGCCTAATTAATCCTTCATTAACACATATTTACTGTAGCATCAAATTATCAAATCATGGACTAATTAGACTTAAAAGATTCGTCTCACAAAATAGTGACAATGTATGAAATTAGTTATTTTTAGTCTATATTTAATACTCCATGCATGTGTGTAAATATTCAATGTAACAGGGGCAAAACTTTTGCCATGGGGAAACAAATACCATGCAATTAGAGATTGAAGAAAAAAATCTTAATAGGGAAAACAAGAATATCTGCACTGCAATCCAAATTAATCAAATATTGGGATTGAAATCTAACCTTGTGATCTTAGTGCAGCAAATCCATGGATGAAATTTCTAGCGAGCTATACACCCAATAATATTGCGGCACAGTTTTTTTTGGTCAACATGCTACTATATTTTCATTCTATAGTTCCTCTGTCATATGCAAGCAGCAATAAAATGAGATTCAGAAACATATCTCGCACAAATAGGAGGTGGGAAGTTAATCAAGAGATCATTGGGAGCTCATACCTAAGTTAAGCCAAAATATCTGCTAGCCATCATAGTGAGTTCTAGAGTGGTTCTCTAGTAAAATATCTGCATGCAACCTCTATATTTGGACAAAGGTCAAATGAAATTTCATATAAATCATTAGTATATTAGTGAAATGGAGCAGCTTATGGTCAATGTTGTTTTTCCAACAAGCAGGTATGCAGAATTACCAGGATATATCCAATATATAATTATGGTTATTCCAACCATACCTCGAGGGCCACTAAGATGCAAATTTAAACAACTAAATGTAGCATGGGATGGGGATGCATGGAGCCGTTCGTCGGCGGTGCTTATGCGGCTGTCAGGACAACTGTCATCTCAAACCCTTCGCCAACAGGCGACGTTCATCTTGTATGATGGAACCTCCACGTTCTCCTAGTTGGCTTGAGTCACGGGGATAGAAAAAGGAAATCATTCCTGACCACCATTGATGAGTCACGATGGACATGAATCAATCATTGATACATAGTCTAAAAATCCAATCTGTCGCTCTACCCTTCAAATACAACAAGAAGAATTAAATTAAAATGTTTAAAATAGCTGGGCGCATATAGGAAACAGAACCAAATTTCTACCAAGATGCAATACGCAGCAAATCTAAGAGGAAGATATACCCACTTCTTCTGCGAATCGCATCAGGCCACGCTTAGCTGTACACCAATCGAAACCAACTTCTGAAACTCCCTGGCCGCCTCAAATTGCATGCTACTGTCATCCGAGTATAAGCCTGCCAAAAAAATCAGGAAACAAAACAGAACGGAACAAACAAATCCACTGTATAGAACGAAAAGGAAAAAACACCAACACCGAACCTAACATCTTCGCAGAGCCGTCCAAAAATACTTTTGAATAATATTAGATCATTGTGTGCTGCAAGAAAAAAGAACAAAAAATTTCTATATATGTGTACAATAAACGTCCCTTCGCAAGCTTTCCATCTAAGAAAAATAATAAAGAATACTTGAATATTGGATCATTGTGTGCCACTGTGCCTCAAGAAAAAAGATAAAAAATCTATGAGTACCTTCACACAAGAGAAAAAATAATAAAGATTTTTTGAAATTAAGAGAAAAATAATCTATACGTCAGTCCCTCCGCAAGCTTTTGATCTAGCATTCTAGCTTCCGTATATATACAACAAATCTATACTATAAAAGTCTACCTCTAATTTAAAATTTAATTAGTTAAAGAATTTACCTCTAATTTAAGATTGAATTAATTAAAGAATCGGTGATCATGTAGGCAATTTTATATGAAAACAACTCTGACATACAAGACAATGCCGCACCAGGGCATGCACAGATTTGTTGGTAGTTGACATCGCACCTGTGGCCAAAGTAGCTGCCTTCAAAGAGCACATGCATGGGATCATTGTTGCTAATTAATAATCCTAGCGTTGGCGATGATTTGATGTTATCCGGGCCGCATGAAGTCCCCGGGGCAGAAGCTGCTCTAGGTCGGGCCGGCGTCGACCGGAGATCGGAACTAAGATGGTCATCGCGCACATGGACGGGATTATTTGAGAGCTCAAGCCTATCGCCTCGTACTCGTCATCATCCTAGGCCATCGAGCGATGAAAGGACTTATCTGCAGGTGTGCGTTTGTTTAGAAATAGCCTGGCGAAGGTGTTGGCCACCGGTGGGTGGGTGGGTGGGTAAGAAAATCAGCGGTAACAAAAAATACGAGGGAAGTGTAGCCACGTGAGAGAAACACGCGTCAACATTTACATGTTTACGGGCTGGGTCCGTTGTCGAACACGGTGGATGTTTTAGGCGGCGTTGGATTCGATCTTAATGTAGATCTAACGGAGGTGGGTAGAAAAAAATCAGGTGAGAGTCTATTTTCAATTCCTTCGCTCTTTTATAGAATAGATAGACTAGCAAAAATGCCTATGCGTTGCATCGGGAGAAAAAAACTATGAAACGAGAAAAAAAACTATGCTATGCGTTGCCATGATCTATTTATGTTTTATTCTTTTTATATGAAATTTAAGAGTTATAATTTATTTTATGATGAGCATGCATCTATCATAATTAATCAAATTAAAAGGGGAATGCTATAACACATTGAGTGTTTTTAGCTAGGTCTGACACTTTTTTTTCCGTCGTCCTGCGTCCGCCCGTCGCCGCGCGCTTGCCCGTGCCTATGCCTGTGCCGCCGCCATGCCTGCTCATGCCCACCTGTGTGCCGCTACGCTTGCCCTTCTTGGTTCCCAAACTCTGGCAAGCAGGTGAGCTTCTTGTTCCCCAGCTACGGCGAGCTCCTTCTTCCCTAACTCTAGTGAGCTCCTTCTTCCCTATGATAACGTTTCATTAATGTAATAATGATACAACTAAAAAAGATGAGAACCAAAAGCTCTTTATGATTTAGCATGTGAACTAAATAAACTAATATTAATTCGGTATCTATAATTGGGTCTTGTACTGAAACATCTTTTGCTATAGTTGATAGCGAGTTAAGGGTAATCTCAATGGTAGAAATTAGACATAATTTTCATAATAGCCACGTCATTACAAAACCATCCATAAAAATTGATTGCAAGTTTCTGTCTTAATAAACTCCGTCATCTATTTGTGAGCACCAAGTGTGCACACGTACTCGTGCTCACCATGGAGGTGCCTGTGCAAGTGTGCAGACAAATAGCATGGAGGAGCCTCACAGCCGGCCTCCACACCTCGCCATGGAGGGCACCACCGCAGCATGCTCGGCTCCTCGCACGGGGAACACGCCCTATGGAGCCCAGTCTCTTTGCAGGAGAGCTGCGTCGAGCGTGACCTAGCTAGGTGAGCCAGCGCGGCTTTGGGCGAGTGGCGGCTCGGACGAGCGTGGCTGTGCGTGCGTGCTTCCGCAGCGTCGTGCGAGCAGAGCTCCAGCACTGCAGTGTAGGCAAGCTCCCCGAGACGAGCGGGGCAGCATGGTCAAGGGCATGTAGCGGCAGGAGAGCGCTCGTGGCGGCCTGCGAGCGCACATAGCAGTGGCAAGATAGCTCGGACAAGACCCTTGACTAAAGAAACACAGTAAAATCAATCTACCCAAGGGGTAGCTCTACGGATCAGACTCCAACTCAACCTGATAGAGTAATTCAATATTTAGGCTCCACCAGCCCAGACAAGCCATAATATATGGGCTTATCTTAACCATGTTTCCATTAAATACTAAGGCCCATAAAAAACTATCTTCAGTATAAGATTAGTACCATATGGAAAATTAAAGAGAGATCGATTTGGTTTATTAGGTGACTATCGTCTATGTATTATATAAGGAAGCTTAAAAAGATAGAAAACGCTTATTACTAATAAGGTTTTGTAATTCTAAACTAAGTAAAAAGATAAGTGGTGGTTTTATTTATTTTATTCATCTTGAAAGAAGAGTTAGTTAGAGGAGGGCCGGACCAAAAAACAGGGGAGAAACGCAAAAAATGACATAACCGGTTCTCAAACATGTAGGACTATGTCATTCCACCCTTAACTTATAAAGTGTGTCATTTTGGTACTTAAATAATAGTTATTCTTAGGACGGATGGACTATCTTACTAGAGGCTTAGACATTTACCATATAATATCCTAATTAAAAAAATCTAACAATTTTCTTTAAAAATAAACTTATGCACAACGTTAGATCATTTTAGAATTATTGTTACTCCTTGTCAAACAGCTATAGGACAATAAACCCTGTTTGGATCCAACTATTGAGATAGCATATAGCTAATAATTATCCAACGAGCGAGATAGTTATTCTCTAGAGACCATGGTAACAATTAGCAAGTTTATTATCTATACATGCTTGGATTCAAAAAGAAATACTTATTAGTATATAACTACTATATATTGGGATCAAATTGAGAAGAGCTATTTAAAATGGAGAAATAACTAGAATGAGAACTAAGCAATCTAGCCATCAAGATAATTATAAAGCTAGAAATTCAAAGGAGTGAATGCTTATTACTAACCTTCAAGGAAGAAGACGGGCTTGTTTGCTGGAACTTATTTTGACTGATTTTGGCTTATTTTTTGAGGGAGAATAAGTTATAGAACGGTTGCTAAGACAAGCGAGCAGATTCAGTCCATGCTTGTAAATCCAAGGCCTTCATTGAGCATTTCGTGAAGAATGGCCCCAACAATTGAGGGATAGGAACAACATGCATCTCCCAGCTAGATGAGCCTGCTCAAGATGGGAGAGAGGAGAGAGAAAATGGTGTTGGCTGTTTTTGTACTGTAGGCTATCACTACCGGCTCAACCAAAAAAGAGGCGGTGATATCACAAAGCCACTACCAGTTTGATAGCGCGTTTCCAGAGCTGGTTTATATCAAAAAAAATATAGTGATCTATCACTGCTTGTTCTATCTCTGTCTGTTTTTACGGCCCCCAATAACTGTCTAATTTTATAGCTAAGAACCGTTAGTGAAGAGTCATCACTGCCAGTTCAGTAAAAATTGGCACTAAAAAGTCGGTTCTGTAGGAGTGAAGTGTCATGGTCACGTTCAACTGTGCGTTGTGGCTATATGGATGTAACACAACACTGTGTGGCTTAGTTGAGTTGCTTATTACTAAACTTGCACATCCTGGTTAAATCGTCGATTTGATGTAGGTGCTCCTATTATTCTAGTAATGGTGTTGCTCTTTTAATTTAGTATGGTGTTGCTCTTTTAATTTAGTAGTGGGTGACATCGGTTTAGTCTTGCCAAAAAAAATGCTTATATGGTAGAGTGTGTTTACATACATTGCATTGGTGAGTATGGTATGTATATACGAGAGTTTGCAAAAGTAGTCATGTACTATAATTTCGCAAAAAAAAAAAAGATAATAAGAAACTGGCTTGATCAGCGTACAATGTTTTGGTCTAAGAGATTTGGACGGGCTGCACGAGATTTCCTTGAAATTTTGCTGGGCCGGAAAATCACACAGCCTTGTTCCAGCCCAACTTATTCCCTAAGACCTTACCGTATCATCATTACTCCCTAGGGCTCACATCGCTGGAAGGAAGGAAGTCAAAGAACGCATGGTCGCATGCAGCCGCCAATCCACCATCAGCACCATCGCCGGCCAATCCGCCATTAGTCAGTGATCGAGCTTCATCACCGGCCAGTAGTATGAATCTTGTGACGCGACTTGCTTTGGGTACCTACCACGGATCCAGGCACCTCTTCACGCGGCGGTTCCCTCCTCGGCCAACGGCAGTCGATCCATCTCGTCGCAAGTTTGACAGGCCTAGGGAACTTTATCTATCGATTCTCCGGCGACCACCGCCGCCAAAGACCCAAGCTGGGTTCTGCTGGACAGCGGCACCTGCCGCAGGGTCGTCCGAGACGACGACTCCATGGCTGCCGACGGCAAAACCCCTGGCGGAGTCCCGCACCTCCACGGGCAGCACCGCCTGGGCGCTGTCCTGTTCCACCTCACGGCGCCGCCGGCGACCTCCTCCTCTGCTACGATTACGCCGTGCCGTACCCGACGACGAGAACAACCTTGAAGTCGCTGTGATCGCTGCCCACGGCGACTCCATTGTCCTGCGAATGATGAAGCGCGTAAATTCGTCGGCGGCCACGAGGTGCCTCCCACGATCGACCATTTCGTGTACCGGGCAGGCGCCGGCACGAGGCCACCGACGCTGACTCTGCCCCCGGCCTGAGCAGCATTCCCAGGAAGTACGACCCCCACCGCTTCCCTGAAGACGAGGACACCGTATCCTGGGCGGCGAGGAGAGGACGGGCGACGACTCCTCCTGGTGGCTCAGCTTGACACCGGGCACCATGAGACCGATATGACCTGGCCAATCCTGCGTTCTTCGTCCCCGGAGCAGCGAGGGGAGCTCGCGCGGTGCAGTGCCCATCGTTCATGAAGAAGGCGATGAGCTGATGGGAACGACGGGCCCCGACATGACAATCCCTGTGGGTGACAGGTTCTTCTGCTGGGTCAAATATGACATAGGCTTGGTCCTGTGCGACATGGCGGGATGAGGCAAGCCCCAAGCTGCGGCACTTGCGCCTGCCTGTTTACTACGATCGAAGCTACTACACCAATGACCTTGCCTCCCGAGTGGTACCACGAGCATCGGGGCTGCTGGCCCGGTGCCTTGAGGTTCGTCATCATCGAGCCCCGCTGCTGCTGCGGTCGCCTTGAAGGAGCTGTGCCCACGCTCCCGCTTTGCCTTCACGGGTGACCACTGACCGTGGCGATGGACGAGCCAATGGCATGGGAAAGACGGTGTGCTTGACTGTGAGGAGCTCTGGGGCGATGCGGGTTATGAAGGGCTCCCTTTGTGCACCTGCAGTCCCCCTGTCGTGAGCTTGGACAACCCCAACTTCATCTGCTTCAAGTTGTCACTGCCATGGTGTGGACCAAAATGCATGGATGATCGAGGTCGACACGAGGAGTGAAGGTGCTGGATGGCAGCCGTGCAGTTGACCAGCACTGGCCCAAGGAGAAGACACCTTCATTTACTGGAAAAAATTTAGTGGTTTACTGGCAAAATTTGAAAAAGGAACCTGCCGGGAATAAGACATATATTCGGTGTTGTAGTACTGCTATGCATTTTCTTTTTGGATTATTTTGGTAACTGGGGGTTGGTTACCAGTGGTTTTTTCCATGGCAAGCGTTACTCTTTTGTCCAAATTGAATTTCTTTCATGTTTAAGTGGAGAAATCTAGTCTCACCGATGAAAATATTTTGAATTATTAGGAGCGTTTGGTATGGCTTCTAGACTAGCTGTACAAGCAACTCCATCTCCACAAGCTAACAAAAATGGAACCAAATGGCTCCTCTCCTCCTAAGCTCCTCTCTCATAATTTGTGCCCTCTGGAGAGGAAATCCATCACTGGAGCCAGAAAACAACTCACCATGATGAACGTTGGATTAATCCTTGGGTCAGTTCCTATGATGATATATATGAAGTAGTTTGTTTTGTTTGACATTGAGAAATTAAACAAGATGGCAATTGAGAATAAGTCCCCATTTATATAACGCAAATCGATGAGTATGGGATTGAAGACTACCTCTTCCTAGAATGGTTAACACTTCCTTTTCATTTTCTTGGCTCTTGTAAATGGGTAGGATTTGTATCAAACCTATTAGCTCGCCGTCCATCTCGCCATCTTCCACCCACTCCAATGGCTCGTCCATGCTGAGAGTCATCGTCCAGGTCTTGATGATGGTGAAAAACGAAGTGGGGTGACAACATGTCGCCCTCCACCGACGGCAGCAGCAGTCCTCATCGTCACTGTAGTAGATGTATTGGTCGGGTTGACACTCCTGCAGCGGTTTGGATGGATGCTGACGAACCTCACGCTGTTGTCGCCGCTGCGCCCCATACGCGGACTCTCACGGATTATTGTCATCGCCATAGCTGTAGCCCCTCACCCTCCGGTGGTAGGTCCACATAACGGACCTTTGGGGCTCAAGGCCAGCCATGTCACATCTCTATTTTTTATTATTTGGTCTCATAGCAAATTAACCCAAAGATAGGAACCGGTCACCGACGCTGATGAAGTCGGTGGGTGACCCTGGCATTATCTGCCAACAACCTTTGCCGTCATGAAGAATTGGCAATGGCTCCGTGAGCTCCTAGTGTGATGAGACACGGCCCGATCTTCCGAGAGGTATTGGTAAATTCGATTGGTGGAGAACTCGACGTTAATCCGGCTTCAAATCAACATGATTCGAACCCCTGCAACTGTACACCACTGCTCCGTTGGTTATCAACCAAGCACAATTTGATTGACCTCGCCAAGAAGGTCTGTTTCTCGTAGCGAATCGAAGAACACAAGTAAGAAAGTTTCAACACGCAATCTGAAATTACAAATAAGAATTGAAGTGAATATCAATGGGTTCAAGAACTCGGTTTCAAAGGACTAATGGAAGCACGTGGAGGAGATCGAGAACAAAGGCCCGGATCCCTTTGAAAAAGGATTTGTCACCACAGTTACAATGAACGACTCAGTTTCTCGATGGAAAACTAAACTCTAAACAAAAACCTGAGTTTTTCTAGAGTGGCGGCTGCGGAGTAATATAAAAGAGAGACATGCTAGGCTGGGTGGTGCCCAGGGAAGAGGCGCCCACAACTTGGGCTTAAGGCCCGACTCGATATATGGCCAAGTTGGCCTAAAAAGAGGTGCGCAGCACCTTTCGTGGTTACACAGAATGATCCACGAATACTCTAGAGCTGGGACTAGAACCAAACTGACGGTGTGTCGCCGTCTCCTTTCCAACGCATATTCACAAGCCTCGTTTTGACGTCGTATGAGGAAGTTATGATCGAAACACTGAGGCTACATGTCTGCTGAACTGAAGGTGACGTGGCAAATGAGTTGGAGATGGGTTGCAACTTGAGAAAACCATGACGTTGGTGTGTCCAACGTGGCGATGTCCTCATTACAGTGGCGCATGCCTGGACGGAGCACGGAGAACTCGACCGTTTGCCGTTCCGCACGGAAATGTTCCACAACTCGACCTGGACCACAAGGAGGTCGTTCCGCTTCGGGCTGCAGTAGGCCTGTGCTCCAAGACTCCAGCCCTGCGCGGATCTGATGGTTAAAGTGTTGTGCCAAGGCGCTCTCGGACTTGGTCGGAGAGTCTAGAATGGGTAGCAGAGGAACCCAATGTTGTCTAGAATGACAGCGTGCCGGCGGGTGCCTGCTGGTCTGTACACGAAGTGGTCCGCAAAGTTAGATCCAGAGTGATGCATCTTCAACTTCAAGAGGACCAACTCCCCGTAGGCATCGATGACACTGATGCAGCCGTTGCTCTCCCTACCACACACACCGTCCGGAAAGTCGTAATAGAGGTAAGAGATCGACGGCGGTGCGCACCTGAAGGAGACGCGCACTAGTTGGCCTTCGGAGGTGCGGGACTCCCACGGTATTGGCGTCAGCAACGAGTGTTGAATCATCTGGGCGGCGGTGGCCATAGGGGCTCAGCATCACCCAGAGCCGGTCTCTTTGGCAACGGCGGCAGTGACCGCCGGAGACCTGAGAGCAGCCTCCCGGTAGCCGTGCATGTTGGGGCAAAATATCGACCGGTGATTTGCCGGAGGGCAACTGAGGCTCGGCATGTGAGGTAGCTGGTCAGCGCGTCAAAACGATGCATAGGAATCTGACTCAGCATATTTTTCGAACCTGTGCGTGGTGTTGCACGTACGATAGCTAGATTTTATGATTGATGTCACAATAATGGCGGCTGCGTGCTAGCAGTAGCAGCCCTACCTAGGTTAACGATGATTGGGACATTGGGTATACCGTATACGTATACCAAACAATCGCAGTACATAAAGTGGGCTGGCCGAACAACACTGCATGGGCTTCACGTTTCCAGCCAAAATGATCTAAATACCAACCGAGGCTAAGACTTTAGTGGCTTAAGCCCGTTTAGCGGCTGAGCAAAAAGATATATCGAACATAAGGGAATTTCACCAAACGGGCTTAAGCTTCATTAGCTATTAAACTCCATTAGCTATTTCTCCAAACATCCAAACTCTTATAAACCAAATTCCATTAGCTATTAAACTCTATTAGCTATTTCTCTCAACATGCAAGTTATCTATATCTCATCAGCCCACTATTAGATGCATTTATGGACAACAAGCATTTACAATTATGATAAAAACACATCATGCATTTAGTTGTTTACATCAGCGTGCCACGTCTTCACTTTATAATCGTTTATCTCTTTGTATAAATAATTTTATTCCAAATCATCAGCAATTTTCATGGCAACACGCTGGATATTTACATAGTAAACATATAAGATAAACCAGATGTTACAAATTCAAACCAGAATGTTATGCAAATCAGAAAAGTTATGCAACCTTATAGTTGACAAAGTTTTTATTTAAAATTAACTATCTGAAAACCTATGTTTGAATTTCTCACATTTAAACTTTTAAAATATCTCAATGGAGAAATGACCAAAGTAAATGTTGTAGATCTCAAACTTATGTAATTTAGTGGTTTGTAGCTTTTCATTTGAAATCATCTACGCATGGAAAATCTGCATTTGAATTTCTCACATTTTAAATATGAATTTTTCAAATGATCTGTTGGGGAAACTATCGAAACAAAGGTTGTAGACATCAAAAAGTTATGAAACTTTATAATTGGATAACTTTTTTATTTGAAATCATCTATGCATGAGATACCTAGATTTGAATTTCTCACATTTGATATTAAAATATTTCAAATGATCTCGAATGAAGAAAAGACCAAAATTAAAAGTTGTAGATCTCGAAGGGGTTATAAAACTTTATAATTGACACTATTTATTGGAATTCATTTAGGGTTCCAAATGCACATTTGAAAATAGTGTGAAGATACAATGAAGAGAACAAATATCCTAAATATAGGTTACTGGTTTGGTCCCACCACCGTGAAGCGCACATTTTTTTGTCTTGAAAAATCACAAAACTTGTAGCTTATGCCTAGTAAGGTCTCCCAAGATTTGATATTTTGTGGCTCAGATTTATAGTTTCTAGATAATTATTCATAGAGGCAGCTCGAAATACAGCCACCTCTAAAGCAACAAATTTTTAGAGGTGGCCGAAGAACCACCAGCCTCTACAAATTGTTGATTTGTAGATATGGAAGAAACAGTCTTGACTAATTGGCCCCCTCTATATAGGCATTCCAGGTACCTCTATAGAGCATTTGTGTAGGCGGGTAGTGACAAACGAATCAGTTTATATCACCAACGCATGAGTTCCAAGTGAAGCAGCCCTGTTCAGTTTTCTCCATTGATTAGAAGCTAAATAGAATGCTGATTTAGTGGATATAGACTAACTGCACCGCATGCGGGGAGTTACGCACTAGAGGACGCCTTTACGGGGAGAGAGCGGCTGCATCGGGGGCGCGGCGTAAGTACGCTATCAAGTGGCCGCGATGTCGGTACTCGGGCGGTAGTCAGGTCCCGGTATGTCCCGCGCCCCACTATGTCCCCTTGTATGAATGAAGCTAAGCGCGGATGGCGCATATCTTGTGAAGAATCTAGGTGGGCCCCCTATTTATAAGAAGGAAAAAATAAAGATAACTCACAAATCATAATACCAAATTAGATTTTGATTATACTATTAAATTCGTTTCAACAAATCCTTTAAAACAAGATGTCACATGGATATATTTAAATAAAGTGATAAGTAGACCCCACAAGTGATAGAGGAAGATATAGAAGATGGATAAGTGCGGAAAAAAGTGGTATAGAGAAGAGAATGCTTGATATTTGGATAGAATATTCCTTTAGAGGATGGATATAGAGGGCAGAAAGAGTGCGGATAACCTTAGTTGGCCCAAATATAGCTAAATTGCCATAAGCAATGTTTAACGCTCAGTCTCAAAGTGGATTAACTTAGCGCTCCTAACTATTCCAGTGGCGAAACACACCTATAGCTGTGGAGGCTATTTGAAACATTGTTGCCATCCCACTACAGCTACTACATGTGAGTCCCTCTTCCCCAGAAGTCAAATAAAAGTTTGATAATATATATATATATGGAGAGCAGTATATATATATATATATATATATATATATAACTATAAATATTCATGATATATAACTAATAAACTCAAGTGGTGGGCGCCTCATGATGTCACCTTTTTAACAATAAAAGACAAAAATAGATTCTCATCTCCGAAGCAGATCATGATTATGATTTATTCATGCCGTCGGAGCTTCGAATCCAATCATCCACGGATGAGCCTCAATGTCAAGCTCATTATCCGTCCACATGTCTTCTGTTTGCCTCCATGTTGTACAAAGCATAGATTTATGCAGATGAGGGATGAGGGACAAGGTAGGTAGAGGAAGAAGAACATGAGGGCCTCAATTGCACTCCTGTTTGCAACCATACCCCATCGCTGGATCTAACACAACCATTGCTACCCTCCTCATTGTTGCCCACGAGGATCTAAGAGAGAGAGAGAGTATAGAGGAGGAATAGAGCGGGAAAGGGGGCAAGATCTCACTATTGTCGAACTTCGACCACCCGCCCCGACCACACCCCATCACCTATCACCTGATCTACACAGTCATATAGTTGGGGCCCACGTAGATCTGCAAGATTGAGAGAGAGTATAGAGGAGAACAGGAGACCAATGTGCCATGCCGAAGTGGTGGGCACCTTCACTGAAGCCACCGTCAAACCTGCCGCTTAACAATGCCAAATGGCGTTCAGATGTTGCCTTCGGTATTAGGTTTGTCTTTCAGGAGAGAACATAATTGTTCCAACTGGTGAGGGAAAGCAAGCTCTATGACCCATTAATCACAAACCAATCTTAGGCAACACTATCGACTGAAAAAAAGTAATTACCAGAAGTGTTGGGGGTACTAAGAAATAATGTAAGATACAAGGCATCAACTTTTTATTCCTCGTGGCATGACCGCATGAATGGCAAATATTTTCCAAAATACCCCACGTAAATGTTTTCGATTGCACGGCGATACAAACCAAGTAAAAAAGATTATACATGCTAATTCTGATGACAAGCTCAAATATAAAAAATTTGCAAGTAACTATCTGGGATCCGGTATAAGTGCCATTTTTTTATCATGAATAAATGATAACTTAATTTTACCAGCCTACCCATGTACCTGGTGATCTCTGTTTAGTACTGAATTTCTGCCGGTAAATGATAGTAGTTATGCCAGTAGCCGCAGTTATCGTTACCGGTGAACGGGACGACTGACAACAGCGTTTTGGTGTTGACGTCGAGCTGAACCATCCATATCTTCTCAGCCTCCGTGGTGAAGTGATAATCGGAGACCAAGAAGCCCGCAGACAACATTGGGTTTCTCCAAACACACGACACACTATCCCGGAAGCGCCCAGATCTCCTCGTCCTCAATCTGCCCGTCCTCCACCCCCACTCTAATGGCTCATCATCGTCCATGCTGAGATTCATCGTCCAGGTCTTGATGGTGAAGACAAAGCGAGGGTGCAAACATATCTTCCTGTCGTCGTCATGGCAGCAGCATGGGTCCTCCTTGTCGCTGCAGAAGTAGTAGGAGTCGGGGTTGACACGCTTGCAGCAGTTTGGGTGGATGCTGACCAACCTCACACTGCTGTCGCCAGCAGCGCCCATGCGTCGGACCCCTCATGTGGTCGTCGTTCCTGCCATAGCTGCAGCTCCACACCCCTAGAGGCAGACCCACATAACGGACCTTGGGGCTCGCCCGTTCGCCCAGCCATGTCGCACAGCATGAAGCTGCTCCAATAGCAAACCCAGCATAGAACCGGTCGCCCACGCAGATGACTTTTTCAGGTGACCTCCCGTCGAAGCCGTACTGAGAACAGGCACTGGCTCCATGACCTCCCCCCCACTGGCGCATGCTGGGGCGGACCACAGAGAACTTGGCCATTCCTTCGCTGCGCTGCCCACCGGTCGTCAACCTGGACCTGGACCACGGGGATCGTTCTCGCCTCGTTGCAGCAGACCCATGCCCCCCCCCTGGGGTCAACCCCCTAGGCTTGTGAGAGAGTCGAAGTAGGATGCAGGGAGCAGAGACAGCGACGGCGCCCGGCGGGTGCCCGCCTGTCTGTACACGAAGTGCTCCACAAAAACATGTTCGAGAGAGCGCATCTGCAAGAGACCAACCCCCGTGGGCCACGATGACTCTGATGCGGTCGTCGTTAACATATAACCGTCCGGCCATGCGCGCTCGCCGGATAGTCGTAGTAGAGGTAGGAGCTCGACGGCGGCGCGGCGCATCTGAAGGGACACGCACGCGTCGGCCTTTTTGAGGTGCGGCACCTCGCGATGGTGGCTGGCGTCGGCAACGGCGACGAATGTTGAATCATCGGGGCAGCGGCGGCCATGGCTGTTCAGCATCACCCAGCGTCGGTCCTCGGCGGCGGCAGTGTCTGCATGTTCCGGGTGGGCTCCGTGGCGAATCCGAGAGCAGCCTCCGGTGGCTGCATGTTGGGGCAAAATATCGACTGATGATTGGCCCTGGCCGTAGGGGCAATGGATGCTCGGCATGAGGCTGCTCAAAGAGGCAAAACGATGCACAGCTCAGCATTTTATGATTCAATAATGGCGGCTGCGTGCTAGCAGCCTACCTAGGTCAACGATGATTAGGGTGATTTATGCCGTATCAAATAGGGATCACAGGTGTACATAAATGGCTGGCAGAACACTGCATGGGCTTCGTGTTGCCACTTTATTTAGCTTTCTCTGATGATGAGAGGCCAAGAAGGGACTCATCATTCAAGCCCATTAGTGGACGAGTATAAAAGATATATGTTAAACATTAGAAATTTTACACAATATAATCTATAAAATAAAAGATGAACTAGATATTACAAATACCAACTGGAATCCTATAAACGAATCAGTTCATATATAAACATGCATGGTACATGTTTGTTTGGTGTAAAGCTTCGACTTTCATTTGTGGTAGGAATGTTTGGTAAAAACAAATTTTCTCATTGAATCCACTACCTATAAGGACCCACTATCATATATCATTGGCTTCACCTCGTCTATTCCCTTGTCTCACCACGCCTCAAAGATAGCTCCCCCACATCTGGTGGAACCAGCTGCTCAAAAAAATAAGTGGGGGCCGAGTAATAGTTTATACATCAGAAATATGTGAAAGGAGAATATTCTTTTTGTGATGTATTATTGATTTTTGATAAAAAATTAGATTTTTACGAATTTTTTGATTAAAAAATTAAATTTTTATTGATTTTATGAAAATTTTTGAATTTTTTCCATGGTATAAAAAAATTTACTTTTTTTGGGGGGGTGGGACGGCCCCCTCCCCCCATGGCTGCCTGCCTCTCTGCCCATCTCTCATGGAAATCTCACCGACCACCGCATCTGCAGAGGCTCCCCAGATGTTCTCCTCGCCAAGCCACCTCAATCCGCACATAACCACACCTAGCAATGGCCCTCCCCTACACCGGCACCAGAGACTACACCACCGGCCTTGGTCCATCACTAGTGGCAGCGTGAAGCTTGGATTTTCTGTAGGTGGGGACCCAGACGGAGCCGAGGAAGCTGGATTTTCAGCCTCCCCCAACGTTCTAGCTGCAGTCAGTGGGTTTTGCGGAACTTCTTCAAAGTGGAGCTGCACCACTGTGCTTTATGTGGTGAAGTGGCTCCAGTAGCCGGCCAGTGAGGAAGAGCTATCAACTGCCCGATATCACAAACACTGAAACACATGAGTTCAAAGAGGATTACTCCTCTGACCCTTTAATTGTCGCCGTGAGTTTCGTGTCACAAGCTCGACTCGATTGATAGAAAATAAGCATGCAATATTGTAGGTGTCTTTAAATAAATTTATTAAAAACTAGATCTAAAAGATCTTTCAGATGATACTAATTATGATACTAATTGATGATATTTAGTATTTATTAAAATTGCCAGTATTTATTTTTTTGGGGACGGAGGTAGCATCTTCTGTTCAGCTGCTTTGCAGCCCTGTTCAAGCTCCTGGATTAGCAGGATAAATGAGAGTGCTGTGAATTTAGTGGCCTAATAACCAAGGCTAGCCAAGGCTCAAAATGGATTAGCTTAGCTCCTGGCCTTTCTAGAGGCTTAAATCCGGCCCATAGTTTTGTTTATAGCCTGGATCTACTACTCTTATATTGCTAAGACCCACTAAGAAGCTTCATCCAATCAAATTGCTCCATTTTATAAAAAAAGTGATGTCAGCTCGACATCATCAAAGGGGTTACAGCCACTAAGGCCACACTAAGTGCTCATTTATCTCCCACTAGCTATTTCTTTTTAAAAATCAGTTGTAGCACCTAAACCAAGTATCGTAATTAAAATCGAATTGCACCATGGTGTTCCTCACAATAAAACTCTTCAAAAACAAGACCCCATATGAATATATTTTCCATAATTTTTTGCAAACATTTAAACCATTTCTAAGAAAAAAACGCATTTATAAGCAAAAATCTAGCAAGACTTTATATCACATAGATTACATGTGGTCCTCCAAAATATACATGATTTTATGAAGGAAAAACATCTGAACTTTTTGGGAGGGGAGATGATCCTCGTGTGTAGTAGGGTGGGGGTATGGGTGGATGAGATTTGGACAATGCCTATATATAAACCTCGTTTCTAAGCAAAAACCTAACAAAAACTACATATTATATGGATTATATGTGGTCCTCTGAATCATGCATGATTTTATTAAGGAAAATTCCTAGAACTTTTTGGAAGGGGGATGACTCTCAGTATAGTAGGGGTGAGGGGTTCGGTGGATGAGATTTTAGGTGATGCCCATATATATTTTCACTCGACGATCCGCAGCGAACGCTGATTTTATCATAGTATTTGAAACATTGGTCTCCGCCGAAACAAATAATGAGTTCATCTTCCCTACATCTAGAAGTCAAATAATGTTTGACGAAATATAGAAAATATATAAATATTTATAATGTAATAAATATCACTAATTAATTATGAAACGTATTTTTCATAGTAAAAAGTATTTGAACATTTAAATGCTGATACATTTTTTTGTTAATAAAAAGGAATCAAGCTTAGAATTGGTTGACTCCTCTGAAAGTCTAGGCTAGGTTTATAGTTTTATACCATAGCAGATATATAGTTTAGGCTAAGAGGTTTTACACGGGCTAGATGGTTTTCTTCACGTTTCGCTGGGCCGGCCAAAATTGGCACAGTTTTGATTGAGCCTAAATTATGACACCCCAATCATCAACAGTTCAATACGCAGGGCTAGGGCTCACCTCGTTGGAAAGCAGCCGCCATTACCGCTTCGCCACCGCCGGCTTCCAAAGAAACCCCTCCATAGCCGGCCAGTATGAAACTTCTCGACGCGGCTGGCTGGTCTGGGTGGCTTCTCCTCCGATGGGTCCACCAGCTCTCCTCGACGCGGTGGTTCCCTCCGCCTACGACGATGGATCAATCTCGCCCCAAGTTGCGGCCGATCGGGCGGAGCTATCCGCTCGCCGCATCACGCCGCAAACACCTAAGCCGGGTTCGCCGAACCGCCGTGGATCGCCGCAGGTCATGGACGACGACGCCATGGCCGCAGACAACAAAAACTATGGCAGTAGTCCCACATCTCCACGGGCAGCAGCGCCTCGCGCCTGCTCTCGCGCCAGCCGGGCGAAGCCTCCTTTCCTCTACTACGATTTCGTGGGTACGACAGCGTTCGACAACAAGAACATCGACCTTGCCGCTCATCGCAGCGCAAGACGGTGACTCCATCCTCCCGCGAATGGAGACATCGACATCGATAAGCCGGGCCGGGCGGCACCTCGCCTAGTTCGCACGTACTCATTTCGCGGTACAGGGCGTGCACCACCACGAGGCTGCCGCCGCCGCCTCTACTCCCGGCGGTGAGGATTCCCATGACGGATGACGCTCCCATTAGGGGATGACCGCTGCCGCCGCATGCTGGTCAACGAGACACCGCGCCCCCGCGACGAGGGAGGACGAGGTCGTGGTGGCCCGGGCCGATCTCGGGAGGTTTGAGCGCGAGGACAAGGCCCACCTCGTGTCCTCCATCTCGGGGAGCTGGGAGCTCAAGCGCCAGTGCTCGCCGTCCCACGAAGACGGCGACAGCCGGGTGGGATGGTTGGACGGGCACCAAGATGAGCCCCTCGCCGGGCGATTGCCGGGTCACGAACGCACGAGCACCAAGCTTCATCCCCAGGCACATGGTAGCGGAAGAGGGGAGCCTCCCAGTGCCCGCATGTACCTCTGCCATTCCGCTTCCCTCATGATCCAGTACACAAATGACCCGCCTCCAGTGATCCCGAAGGCATGGGCGCCGCTGGCCCCGGGCGCGTGAGGTTTGCTGCCAAACCCCGCTGGCCAAGTGCGGTCAGATTGGAGGACCTCGGCCCGCTACGCCTCACGGTGACCACATGGACACCTCGCCCGACGATGGACGAGCCACCGACGCGGTGAAAGCACCGCATGCTCGGCTCGCGAAGAGAGTCCGGGCGATGCCAGTGGTACGAGGGTGTCCCGCGGCACCTCCATGCACTCTATCGCCGCCTTGGACAACCCCGACGTCGCCCGCTTCAAGGTCGCTTAGGAAGAGGAAGCTAGCACCATGGATGATCCAGCTCACATGAGGAGGAAGGCGTGCTGTTGGCAGCCGGCCCTTGAGCCCCGACACCGACGCATGGAGATCACGCCTTTTTACTCTAAGAAACTTTAGCGTGTCGCCATGTGTCCAACGACATGTGTTTTTGTTGAGGAACACACTGTTTCATTTTCTTTTGAACTTATTAAGCTTTATACATTTTGTAAGGTTGGTTCTGTTTCTGAATCCCATAGTCTAAAGTAGAGTTGGCTTTAGCTTAATAAATCTCAGAGTTTACATCACGAGTGTAGTTTTGTATATGGCTAAACTTTTTAAATTTAATTCCATTAGATTCAGTACCATATCGGCGAAGTTGTCTTTCATGGAGGAACACCACCGATCGCAAAATCAACACAACGACAAGAGAGAAGCTCAAGTGATCTCTGTGGGCAACGCAATACCACGACTCCGGCGCCGCAAGTGGTTCGATGAATTGGGAAGCGGAGCAACAAGACAGAAGTTGGGTGGCCGTGTGGGCTTTGCTAGACTCGTAATAGATGGAGAGGATGTTAGTATATATTAGCATGCTGCCCGAGCACCCGACGGCCCAATACGAAGCACGATTTTTAGCCTCGGTATGAGCACGCACTCGCCCGGTGTTCTACTGGCCCATGCCGCCCGGCTGGTGCATGTGGCCGTGCCCGGGCCGCACTCCTAGCACGTGGGCTGGCACGGCACGGCCCATAATTTGGAGAGAGGCCCGGTGGCGGCCTCGGTGACCTCAAGGCCCGCTAAGAGCCCATCCGCTAAGGCCCGTGTAATTTGTCCTTTTCTCGAGCATCTCTAAGAGTTTGCTAAATCATATTGTTTGCAAACTCCTAAAAATAATATGGAGAGGAGATCTCACCTCCGAGAGTCTAGTATATAATTTTATTTACCAAAATCTAAAATGGTTCCTCACATACGCTGGAAAGATAAAAAGGGAAAAACACTTTTGCCTCGAGGACCCCGCACTTTTCACTAATTAACTGATCCTAAATTTGAAAAACTTCCTCTCTAGTAAACTTGCATCAAGAATCTTGAGAGTGAAATAAAAATTATGTTTTTTGAATAAATGATAAAAAGTCGACAACAAAACCGTTGAAGATGCTCTAGCCCATTTGACAATGTTATTACTTGTTGTCCACAGAGTAGGGGGTAACTTAGGAGTAAAATCACAACAATAACAAAAAGCAAGGGTAAAATCACAATCGACATCAAATTATAGGCAAGAACGCATTAGCCCTATAAACATAATCTTAAACATAAAAAGATGAACCAGATATTACATTACAAATACTAATTAATGAGTGAGTCTCACAAAAGTAATCAGGTCATATATGTATATCTGAAATGCAAAAGTGGATTATCATTGTTCAAGTGGCTTACGTAAATACGTGACTTTCGTAAATATAGCCACCGCTAGTGGGGGCCCTCCCTAGGTGAAAAATTATTTTTACTACTTTTTGCTATTTTTTTAGATTTAAAAATCATAATTTTTGGAAAACCATATCACCGGGAGGTTTGGTTCTAGAACCGCTTATCGATAGTCATCGCGGGCGGTTTGAAAGAACCGCCAAACCGCCATCGATGATCATCCCCCATCGCCGATATGATCGTGTGCCGTTCAAAATCGCACTCGATGGGGGTTTAGCACAAAGCGCCGATATACCGATCTCGAGGTGGTGCATAATATATCCCTATATCCACATCCAACTACCCACTCACCATTGGATGCACATTGTATGGGATAGATTCATGCTTTGCCGCACTGAACATTGATCCATGAAGTGTAGCCAATGCAAAGCAAGGTCTATGATGAGTTGTTAGTCCTGATCTAATCAAATCTTTAGACCAAGGGACAAAAATAAACATCGAAGAAATATCAATATTACAACTTACATGAAGTTCACCTCGATGCAATATTTTGGGTAGAGTAGGGAGGAAAGAGGAGATTATATATCTCATTGCATAGCTTTCCACGATACATCATTACCCATCCAACCGCCAACCCACCATTGGATGCATGTTCTACGGAAAGATTAGTGTTTTGTCCCACTGCACATAATTAAGTGTAGCTAATGCAAAGCATGGTGTGTGATGACCGGTTGATCTAATCTAATCAAGCTTTATACGAATGTACAAAAATTACACTGAAAAATATCAATATTCCTGACTACCCGAAGTTTAGGAGGTTTGAAGTAATAATGTATAAATATAATTAAAAGCAGTGCCTATTTAATGAAGTTGGAGTCGCAAGGTATTAGAATATGTTGAATTACACCAGCCTTGAAAAGAATTATATATGCTTCCAGCGACTAGCTCACAAAATATATTCAAAAATTAAAATTTGCAACTTCATGCTCGAGGATCATTTTAAAAACTGACACTTTACTGGGTCAGCGCGGCTGGTTAGTGTTCGCTGAAGCCGTGCCGGTAAACGATGGTATGCTGCTCCACAGATCACTCATTGCCGAATTGCACGACTGACAGCAGTTTCTTTGTCTTCATGTTAAGCTGAATCATCCATACCTTGCGTGCTCCTCATGGGTGGCGACGAAGTGACAATTGGAGACCAAAAAAAGCAGATGACGTTAGTGTCATCCAAGGATATGACTGGGCACTCAAGGTTTGCTCGAGGGAGACCCTCGTATTCCGGAAGCGTCCAGACCTCCTCACAGTCAATCTCTCCATCTTTCACCCACGTCAGTATGAATCTTGTGACGCGACTTGCTTTTGGGTGCCCTTCCACGGACCCAGGCGCCTCTTCACACGCCTCGGACAACGGCAGTCGATCCATCTCGTCGCAAGTTTGGACAGGCCAAGGGAACCATCTAATGATTCTCCGGCGACCACCGCCGCCAAAGACGCAAGCTGGGTTCTGCTGGACAGCGGTACCTGCCGCAGGGTCGTCCGAGACGACGACTCCATGGCTGCCGAGAGCAAAACATTGGCGGAGTCCCGCACCTCCACGGGGGCAGCACCGCCTGCGCGTCTCGTTCCACCTCACGGTGCCGCCGGCGACCTCCTCCCTCTGCTACGATTACGCCGGTGCCGTGCCCGACGAGGAGAACAACCTTTGAAGTCGCTGTGATCGCTGCCCACGGCGACTCCATCGTCCCTGCGAATGATGCCGAAGCGGCGTAAATTCGTCGTCGGCCGTGAGGTGCCTCCCACGATCGACCAGCCGGGCAGGCGCCGGCACGAGGCACGCTGACTCTGCTCCCGGGCCTGAGCAGCATTCCCAGGAAGTACGACCCCCACCGCTTCCTGGAAGACGAGGACACCGGCATCCTGCGGCGAGGAGAGGACGGCGACGACCTCCTGGTGGCTCAGCTTGACACCGGGCACCATGAGGACCGATATGACCTGGCCAACCTGTGCGTCCTTCGTCCCGGGAGCAGCGAGTGGCAGCTCAAGCGTGCAGTGCCCATAGTTCATGAAGAAGGCGATGAGCTGATGGGGAACGTTGGGCCCCGACGTGACAATCCCTGTGGGTGACAGGTTCCTCTGCTGGGTCAACTACGACATAGGCCTCGTCCTGTGCGACATGGCGGACGAGGCGAATTTTTCTTTTTGGATTAATTATTTGCACCTGGGGTTACTACCAGAGGTTATTTTCCATGGCAAGCGTTACTCTTTGTCCAATTGAATTCTCTTTCATGTTTAAGTGGAGAAATCTAGTCTCTCCGATGAAAATATTTTGAAAATAATTTAGAGCCATTTGGTATGGCTTCTAGACTATCTCTACAAGCAACTCCATATCGCTACCATCTAACAAAAATGGAACCAAATCGTCTTCCTGGTAAGCTCCTCTCTCATAATTTGCTGTCCTCTAGAGACGAAACCACCACTGGAGCCAGAAAACAACCCACCCATGATAGACGTTGATTAACTTGGGTCAGTTCCCATAGATGATATATATGAAGTAGTTTGTCTTTTGTTTCGACATTGAGAAATTAAACAAGATAGCAATTGAGAATAAGCTCCCCATTTACATAACGCAAATCGATGAGTATTGATTGAAGACCAATGCTGCAGTAGAGGACCAACAGCAATGGCCGGCAACATCAAGCAAATCGATGTGTCTTTTCCTTTTTGACAGATAGAGCAAATCCATGAGTACGGGATTGAAGACTACCTCTTCCTAATTGTTAACACTTTTCGTTTGCTCGGTTCTTGTAAATGGGCAGGATTTGTATCAAACCTATTAGCTTTCTTTTTAAAAAGATGGATAAATCCATTGACCAAAAATAGAACAAAATACTTCGAAGCTTCACTTCAAAAATCACAATCCAAACTTAGACTAACTCCATCTACTGAAAAACAATATATAAATTACCTGAAGTGTTGAGGTGCTAATAAGATGCGAGGTACAAGACGTCAACTTTTTAAAAAGGAATCGCTTGAGGGCAATATTTTTCCAAATGACCCCTACGTAAATGTTTTGATTATTGCACAGTCATACAAACCATGTAAAAATGATTATACATGCATGCTTCCAATGACCAGCTCAAACTTCAAATTTTGCAACTATCTAGGAAATCGGTACATGTTATTATCTTTAATAACTGGAAACTTAATTTTATCAGACTACGATATACAAAGTTTCTCCTGGTTTAGTACTGAATTTCTGCTGCTGGTAAATGATAGTAATAGTCATTATCATCAGTGGTGAGCTGACTACTGACAGTAGCGTTTTGGTGGTGCTGACGTTGAGCTGAACCATCCATACCTTCTCGTCATCCTTGGTGAAGTGATAATTGGAGACCAAAAAGCACACGGTGTTGGGCTTGCCTCAAGCAGACGAGGCCACATGCATGGAATTGCCCGGAAGCGCCCAGATCTCCTCGCCGTCCATCTCGCCATCTTCCACCCACTCCAATGGCTCGTCCATGCTGAGATTCATCGTCCAAGTCTTGATGGTGAAGACGAGCTGGGGTGCTAACATGTCGCCCCTCCGCTGACGGCAACAGCAGTCCTCGTCGTCACTGAAGTAGATGTATTGGTCAGGGTTGACACTCCTGCAGCAGTTTGATGGATGCTGACGAACCTCATGCTGTTGTCGCCAGCAGTGCCCCTACTTCGACTCTCTGCAGGATTAGTGTCGTCGCCATAGCTGCAGCTGCTCACCTCCGGGTGGCAGGTCCACATAATGGACATTGGGGCTCACTTTCGCAGCCATGTCGCATAGCAAGAAGCTGCTCCCATAGCAAACCCTGCATAGGAACCCGTCACTCGACGCTGATGATGTCGGTGGGTGACCCCAGCATTATCTCGCCAACGACCTTTTTGCCACCATGAAGAATTGGCACTGCTCCATGAGCTCCCATTGGAGCTTGCCTCGGACGGAGCACGAGAACTTGCCGCTGCGCACGGTAATCGCTCCACAACTCGACCTGGACGCTTCGCCTCACCGTAGTAGGCCTATGCTCCAAGACTCCAGCCTTGCACGGATCTGATGGTTAAAGTAGCAGTGCCAAGGCGCCTCGACTTGGTCGGAGAGTCTAGAACGGGTAGCGAGACATTGATGGCGGCCGGGCGGCCAGGTGCCCGCCGGCCTGTACATCGAAGTGGTCCACAAAGCTACATCCAGTAATGATGCATCTTCAACTTCAATAGGACCAACTCCTATATATGAGCATCGGGTCGGCACGGCCCGGGCCCGGGACAGGCCCGACATGAAATGCCACGGCCCCAAGGGGCCCATGGGCCGCCATGCCGGGCCGCTATACGGGCTCAGTGCTTGCTTGCCGCCTGTGCACGGCCCCTCCGGCCCTTTTTCGGCCGGGCCGCCCGAAAAGCATGGTGCATTTAGCACGACGTGGCTGGCCTCGCTGCCCCACCCCTCGTAGGGCCTCGCAGTGGTGCGGCACCGCAAACGCACTCCGTGACGGCGCCGGTGGGTGGGTGCGCCGCCATGCCCAGCCGCCGCCGCCGCTGCCGGCCGCCCACGCCGTGCCCAAAGTCGGCTGCCAGCGCTTCGGCCGGCTGGCTAGTGTTGTGTGGTGCCGAGGAGGAGGCGAGCTCTGGCGACTGCGGATGGAGGAGACGCCGCTTGTCACGCTAGGAGCGACACTATGCTCCGGGTGGGAGGGGGAACCGCGATTCACCAGCGCTGAAGGGCGAGCGGCCACGGGAGGGGAACCACGAAAGAGCGGGTCGCGCGTGGGGAGGGCAAGAGTGGTCGGAAATGGCCAAGTAAGTCAATGGGCCTTTTTAGGGTTAGAAATGGAATTGGTATGTAGGCTTTTAACGGCCTTATCGGCCATCAAGCTATTTTTTTCGCGTCGCGTCGCGCGCCAGCCCACGGCTCGAGTGGCCCCCGTGCACGGGCAATTAACTCAGGAACAGAAACCCATGGCACTCGATGACACCGGCCGTGACGTGCTCGGCTATCGTGCCACGGGCTTTGCACCTCGACGACGACATTGATGCAAATTGCTGGTCTCCTCGACATGTGCGTTGTCCGTAAAAGTCATAGTAGAGGTAGGAGATCGACGGGGCGGTGCGGCTAACTTAATAGAGCGGAATGGGGGTGATCTCACTGTTGTCGATCTGACCACCCGCCCGACGACACTATCACCGCATCTACACAGCCATAAAGTTGGGGCCCCGTGTAGATCTACAAGATTGAATGAGAGAGGGAGAGAGCAGAGGAGAACAGGATACCAATGTGCCATGCCGAAGTGGTGGGCACCTCCGCTTGAAGCCACCGTCAAACCGGGCTGGCTAGCAATGCCAAATGGCGTTCAAATGTTGCCTTTGGTATTAGGTTTGTCTTTCAGAGAGAACATAATTATTGTTCCAACTGGTGAGGGAAAGCAAGCTCTATGACCCATTAATCACAAACCAATCTTAGGCAACACTATCGACTGAAAAAAGTAATTACCAGAAGTGTTGGAAGTGTTGGAGGTACTAAGAAATAATGTAAGATACAAGGCATCAACTTTTTATTCCTCGTGGCATGACCACATGAGGGGAAATATTTTCCAAAAATACCTCAACGTAAATATTGATTGCACGGTGATACAAAACCAAGTAAAAAAAAAGATTATACATGCTAATTCTGATGACAAGCTCAAATATATATAAAAAATTGCAAGTAAGTATATTCTGGGATCCGGTAACTGGCACTTTTTTCTTGAATAACTTAATTTTACCAGCCGACTTGCATGTACCTGGTGATATCTGTTTAGTACTGCATTTCTGCTGGTAAATGATAGTAGTTATGCCAGTATCCACAAAGTTATCGTTACCGGTGAACTGGACGACTGACAACAGCGTTTTAGTGTTGACGTCGAGCTGAACTATCCATATCTTCTCAGCCTCCGTGGTGAAGTGATAATCGGAGACCAAGAAGCAGATAACATTGGGTTTCTAAACACACGACAGGCCACATAGGAATTTTCTTTTGGGAGTGCCCTCATATCCCGGCAGCGCCCAGATCTCCTCGGCCTCAATCTGCCCGTCCTCCACCCACTCCAATGGCTCATCATCGTCCATGCGAGATTCATCGTCCAGGTCTTGATGCTGAAGACGAAGCGAGGGTAAACATATCTTCCTGTCGTCGTCATGGCAGCAGCATGGGTCCTCCTTGTCGCTGCTGAAGTAGTAGGAGTCGGGGTACGCTTGCAGCAGTTTGGGTGGATGCTGACCAACCAAACTGCTGTCGCCAGCAGCGCCCATGCGTTTGACCCCTCGAGGTCGTCGTCTCTGCCGTAGCTGCAGCTCCACACCCCCAGAGGCAGACCTACATAACGGACCTTTGGGGCTCTCCGGACTCGTCAGCCATGTCGCACAGCATGAAGCTGCCCAATAGCAAAACCCAGCAGGGGAAACTCGGTCACCGACAACAGATGACGTTTTTCGTGTGACCTCCCTCTCTGAAGCCGTACTGAGGAACAGGCACGGGATCCATGACCTCCCCCACTGGCGGCATGCTGGGGCGGACCACAGAGAACTTGGCCATTCGCCGTGCCGCCCACCGGTCGTCAACCCGACCTGGACCACGAGGGCATCGTTCTCTCCCTCGTCGCAGCAGACCCATGCCATTCCCAGGGTCCATCCCTAGGCCTCCGCCCAGAGTCGAAGTGGGCAAGTAGCGAGCATTGACAGCGACGGCGCCGCGCCGGGAAGCCCGCCTGTCTGTACATGAAGTGCTCCACAAAAACATGTTCGAGAGTGGTGCATCTGCAAGTAAGGACCAACTCCCCGTGGGCCACAATGACTCTGATGCGGTCGTCATTGCACAGGAATCCGGCTCAGCATTTTTTTGATTATCAAAATAATGGCGGCTGCGTGCTAGCAGCCCTACCTAGGTCAACGATGATTTGGGTGATTTATGCCGTACCAAATAGGATCACAAGTGTACATAAATGGGCTGGCAGAACATTGCACGGGCTTCGTGTCGCCACTTTAGCTTTCTCATGATGAGAGGCCAAGAAGGGGACTCATCGATTCAAGCCCATTTAGTGGACGAG
>JADLZL010006264.1:0-39955 GCA_015844335.1 Chrysopogon serrulatus | reverse complement strand
ATTAACCGAGGCGGTAAAGATAAACCGCCTCATTAGACATTAACCGGCAAAGCTGTTGCTTATAAACCGCCTTCGCTAAAGATCAACCGAGGCGGTTGTTGTAACACAAAACCGCCTCGGTAAGTATCGTTGACCGAGCAGTTTTCAACAAAAACCGCCACGCTTAACTCTCGCTTCTATATAGCCAGCCTCCCTTCTTCTTCTGCTGCTTTCCTCCATTTTCATGCGGGTTTTGAGCTCCAAAGCGCAAAAGAGGTGTATATTTCTAGGGGAGAAGTTTTCAGCTAACTTGGAATAGGCAAAGGGGCAACGCAAGAGCTCAATTCTTACTCCAGCCCTCATTTTCTTCTCTCTTTCCCTCTTTTCTCTCCTCTGCTTTTCCTAGATCTAGATCTAAGTGGAGGAGAAAAGAGCATCTCCCTAAGAGGGAGGAACCCTTGGATTTGTAGAAAGGTGGCACCACAGCCCAAGGTTGATTCTTACTCTTCAAAATCCCTACACACTTTTGCCTCTCTTTTTCTCTCTTTGTTCATTCTTTCCTATTCCTCTCTCTTTTCCTCTCTCTCTCTCTCTCTTTCTTTAGATCTAGATTTAGATACATGCATAAGCTCCCATCCTTATATATGTTTGTAATGAGTCGTAGTGCAAGGTTCACCGGATGGCAAGGGATTGGATGTACAAAGGGATCGAGGCCTAGATCCATCTTTTCTTGGATCATGTGAGAGAGGATTCATTCCTACCGAGCTGACAAAATCGATGCAGGTGTGGGTCGAGGATTTTATAATTTGTCAGTGCAATGGGCTGGCCAGAATTTGTTGGCACATAGTGAGGAGTGTGGATTGCAAATCTCGCTCAGATGCGGACGTTTCGTCCAAAGACTATAGAGTGCAGGAAGTATCACGCGGTGAATCGGACTCGAAGTGCCGCCACAGCTTTTGGCACTCATCTAGAAAACAAGTGGAAGTAGAGCGACAACGGCATGACACAGGTGGTGATTGAGCGGAGAAAATGGAGAACATAACTTGACAGTGTCGGCGTGCCAAAAGCTTGCTCAGTGCTGGGTGACAATAATGATGTGCATCGCCGAGATGCATCGCGATTGAAGAGAGCATTTTCTGAGGCGGAAGGGAGAGGACAACTGCGGATGGCGATGTGGTGGTAATCCCGAGGCGGAGGTGTCAGGCCGAGAGATGTGGATCTGCTTTGATAGAGATCGCCCAACTGTCAAGATCAGGATGATGTCTTGTTTGGGAATCCTAAGTGGCTAGAAGAACTTCAGGGGGATGATAGCCGAGGCGGCGATTGATCCACAGTACAATGGTTGTCAGAAGCATTGAATGGCGTGACGATTTTCAATCTTAGATGTTGATGCTCCAAGCTCAGCCATGGGTGATGGACACTCTGGCTTCAACGCGTGCTATTCACGATATCCTCGGCCCGGCCACATTCCCGGGAGGACAAGGTGCCGCCAATACTATCGGGCAAAAGCAGGCAATCGAGACCCGGTGGCGATGAAACTTAAAAAGTTCCATGCTGTCCCACCACTTGTATTTTATATCGAGGCGAGTATGAGGAGAACTTGCGAGGCTGTCACTCGGCTGAGCGAACACGCCCGTTACAAGAGGAATGCTGGTTGCTTTGCGGACGGGACACGGTGACGAGCGGACCCCACCTCGAGAGGGCCAAAGAAGAAAGAAGATGAGAGCGATTTGACCAAAGCCGAGGCCCCCACCTCCGAGGAGGACGGGGAAGAAGAGGGTTATATGAGTAGAAAAGTCACGCCCTATCTTGTTTGGTACTTTGCACGGCCGATCGATCGGCTGCGTGCGATATTCGGGGAACTGGGATGATGCAAAGCTCATGTCTTGGCATGCATCGGTAGAAACGCTTAGAAGGAGTGATGGCAAGCTTCGACACCCCTCACGATGTGGCCGGTGGAAGGCGTTTCAGCGACAAGTTCCCGAGAGTTTGGTGGCGAGGCCGAGGAACGTCCCGAGGTCAGCGCTAAAATGCTGACGGGATAAGAATCCAGTTCGGTGACCTAGAAAGTAGCTCGCCTGACACTGGCCCGTCATCGCTTACCATCTATAACTTACCTCCCCATCTATGTCACAAGCCTTGAGGTACTTATTTGAAACTTGGGCCGATTGTGTGTGATAGTTGTTGTAATGATTTATATAATACTTGACCCTCTTACAAAATATCTATTATAACGGTATCTTCTACTAACCATGCTTATATACGGGCCAGAAACTGACACAAAATGATATAGATGTCTTCCTAGGAAAACCATTTATGGAGGACATGCGGTTTCTATGGGAAAAGGGGGGTCAAAATGATGGATGCATTCTTAAAGAAAGATTTCCTTGCTATGAAGGCTATGCATATTTGTCACCATAACGGACCTACCACTGTCTTTTTCAGCAATGTCAGGCGGATTAAAGGTAAGGCGGTTGTGTAGTTTACATTGATGGTACTTGCTACACTTACTAGCGCATCCAAGAAGATGGTGTACATGAGGAGCAGAGCGATTCCTGCAGCCAAAAAGCGCACCAGTGTCGAAGACCTATGATGAATCGATACTTTACAATAAGGCCGAACCTCAAGCTGACGAGCGGGAAAAAGGCTAACAAGTGCGGGCAAAAAGGTGTTTGACATGGTCAAGGGCATAAACATCGGGATTTGGAAAAAGAAGAGGGGAAAGATGGTGGAAAGCCAACCCCGGTAAAAGAAAGCGGGGTGAGGGATATATGAAGAATCTGAGCGAGCCTATCACGGCCCCACATTCCTTTCAAAAGAAAGGTCTTGTTTCTTCAAGTACCTATCATCTTTGGAAGGAACTAGATCGCCCATGCCATCATTTGCATGCACCTAGAAAAGAATGTGTTTGAGGGAACGATAGGAATCTGCTTGACATCAAGAAAAAAAGACAAAGGATGGTCTCAAGTCTCTCGTTTGGTCAACATGGGCATCGGGCAGAATTCAACGTCAGCACTGCTGCTTGAAAAAAAAATCGACCTCCCGAGGCTGAGCCACAACTGACATTGGATGAGAGGAGGAGCTATGTGCGGTGGCTTCGGGGCCGGTCAAGGTCTTAGGTTTTTCTTCCCAACATCAAGAGCCTTGTTTCTATGAAAGACCTTACTCAAGCTTCAACTCACATAGCGCCATGTCATGCTTACGGTGTTCCTTCAATTGTGATCGGATGTATCGGTCCGGAATGCGTTAAGATGGTAATAACTGCGCGTAATGCTACTTCTTTAACAGATTACCGCAAGGTCATCGATGGCGAATTTGCCCCGGCTTTGAAACAATTCATCGCGAGAAACTCTTTGTCGGCTTGAGATGTGCTTCCCCGTCTTTCTTTGATATTATGCCACACACGATGATGCACATAGTTGATCAGAATCACGAGAACTGAGGCGGTGTACGCTTCATCGGATGTGGACATACGGCGGTTTATGTCGACCTCAGCAGATATGTGCATAATGCGTGCTTACCCGGAGGGCTCTATGATCGAGGCATATACAACGGAGGAGGCCGTTGGCTGAGCGCACCCATTAGGGATGGAAGAAGCGATTGGGTTGCCGTCTCTCTTTGCATGAGGGGCAAAACCTCGGGGGGGGATAAGGATGTCTGGGAAGGAAAGTCCATAGCGATGTAGATGAAGAGACCACCCATGAAAGCTCACAATAAGCGCTCAATCGGTTAGTGGTCATGGAAGGCGGGTTCGAGCTTGCGTAGATGAGATCCGCCTTTCCGGTGGTGGGCGTGGTGAGGCATGGGTTCGAGAAAGCGGCAACATCAATTTCACGGCCGTGGATCAAAAGAAACAAGGCATATATGGAGCCCGATGAAGCAAGGTTTGCGTCGGGCCCTAGAACACAAATCACCCCTCATGGCAAGGAGTATGACATCAATGATTCACCGGGTTCCACGAAGAAGGACAAGCGCCTCACAAAATAGTGGCGTTCGATATGAGGGGCATCGATGACAAGGCAAGAAGAAGATTATGTCATACTATGGGCAGATCGAAGAGATATAGAGGAACTTGACTATGGTGGTGACCTCACAGTGCCTATATTTGCGGTGCCCGTGGGTAAAATAACGGCGGTTGTTGTGGATGATTTGGGCTCACCACAGGTGGGCTTCGGCAATGTAAGAGTACAAAGATGACCAATGGGTGGTAGCAAAAACCGCGTTGCACGGGTAAGCCTATACATAAGCCAAAGACACCAAGAAGCATGTGGTTGTGTCGGAAAGCGAGAGAATCGTGGGAAGCGGATGGGTCTGAGTCCCGAAGAACACAACAATTACTCGGATATGTCGCTCTTTCGCGATCATCCATCCAAAATCTTGGCTCAATTCGAGACCCGTGTCAACAAGACCAGATGAAAGCCTTGGTGCGCCAGATGGCGAGAGAGGACAACCGTGGTAAGCGTCGACACCAAAATGATTATCATGTCACATATTTATGTAATATAACTTATGTAATGCTGTAACATTTTATAAATTTTATTATGTTTAGAGACAATTATGAGTCACATATTTGTAAGCGTCACTATTGAAATGCTCCATCATCCCGTCCCATGCTAACGTTTTAGTTTTTGCACTTCATGTTTCACCATCAGTCTTATTTAAAATATTTATTCACAAATAATAAAATAAATCTATCAATATTCAATTATTTTGTTGATAAAAGAAGTCATCATAAAATAAATTATATTTATAGAAAAAAATTGAATAAGGCCAGAATGATTGGCAGAACATATACTACTACTACTACAATGGTATATACTACATACTATACTACTACTACATCTGGTAGTGACATTCTATACTACTACTGCAATACTGCACTACATATACTACTACTTGTACAACTACTACAATATCTTGAACAACAACTTCTGATAAACTACAACTATTATTACTACATACTACTACTATTGCTTACCCTACTATATCAAAAAATTGTTAGTTTCATAATTATTAGAAACATTTTTCTTGTTAATTTAGGAGGGCATTAGCAAGGCGGTTATTTTAGAATAACCGCCTCGATAAACTCTAACAAGGCGGTTATTATAGAATAACCGCCTGTTGAGGCTCCCTCTATATAAACTACGCGAAACCGGCGATGCGCCCAAGTCGCTTCGCCTCGGTTCAAATCCTCCCGAAATATGCAGTTTTTCCCTCGGCGCCGCCGCATCCATCTGCCGCCACCGCCCGCCGTCACGCCCACGATCGCCGTCGCAGCGGGTCACGGAGTGCCGCCCGCCGTCAGGTGTGTCGCGCAGCACGCTGGGAGAGGTGCCATCCGCGCCGGGTCGAAGGAGCCGTCGAGGAGACCGCCATCCGCCCGCCGTCGAGCCGCGAGCGGAGAGCGCCATCCGCCCACCGTCGAGCAGCCGGCAGCCGTCGAGGCTGCCGTCCGAAGGTCAGCGGAGGAGCCGCCGCCGTCCGCTATCTCCGGCCGAAACCTAGGTGCGCCGCCACCGCTGGGCCGAGGAGCCGCCGGCGCGAGCCAGCCCGGCGTGGGTCGCCCGGCCAGAGGCCAGCTCACAGGCGCCGCCTCCCCATCCGCTCACGGACTGCTCCAGCACCAGCGGGCGCGGGGCCAGCTCACGCCACCACGCCGGGGGCACCGGCAAGCCGGCGCGTGGGCGGCGCCTCTGGACGACCTCCTCACCTCTGGGCGACCTCCTCCTCCCTCGCCCGGCAGCGCCGCGGTTGGCCTCCTCCTCCCATTGCTAATTTATGGTGAAGTGGAACTTGTCACCCTAGTCACCTAGTTTTCCCTTTGTTACAAATCAATATGCATGTGGATCTCTCTTGTTACGTATGAGTTTTTTCTTTGCAAGGAGTGGAGACTTGTATCACACTTGTAGCATCGGATAGATTTGAATGATTAAGGCCTTCCCTTGGTAGTACTTGGAGCCAGGTCCTTTCTGTGGAAATTGTATTACTTGAACATGAATTTGAATGCTCATCAGCAAGGCCATGATGCGTAGTGAAGGAAGCTTTCACGAGTAACGACCCCTAAGATGGTGGACCTGCGGTCACAGATGCTTCGACAGGCTGGCGTCCAGCTACCGCAACAGCAGCCGGGTACCTCACAGTACCAAAGGTACCCGGTCGATGAGATCAAGAAACCAACACTGTGCAAGCTCCTGGTGTCCTTTGGCCGGACGGGGAAGACAAAGAAAGAAGTGGGAGAAGGAGAGGTTAAGCCGCCCAAAGATGTAGAAATCTACGACGGCAAGCCGATCCCGCCCGAGTACGCTGTAGTGCTCTTGGTGTACACTAAAGATGAATTCGATCAAGATGAAATCGAGTTTCCCACTGAAAGTGGTGCAACAACGCTTGGCCAAGCACTCGGCGATATCGTGCTTTGGAACAAAGCTGATATCATGCTGAAAATGGAGACATCGTGCTCACCGCCGTCATCGTCTCCCCCCGGTGGCGGCCCAAGTGATGACGACGACGATGACAGTGGCAACAACGATGGCGTCCCAGGCATCAGTCCTCGACGGAGCCCATCTCCCGACAAAGACAACCCACAAGGAGATGCCGGGGGGTTGCATCGGGCCGAGGCTCACACCCACCTCCAAGTCATCCCAAAGAGTGCCCTTCGGCACCGATGAAGCCAACAGATGAGGAGGACAATAGAGGTGCATCAGGGCACGACTCGCCACCTCCAAGCCAACCCGAAGAGTGCCCAATAGATGAGGAGGACAACAGGCCTCCGAATATACCCCTCGCAAATTGGAGGGCGTATAAAATCGCAAACAGTCTCCCTTTTTCAACTGCATTCGATAGGTACTATTGCTAACACACTTTTCAGCTTATCTCAATTATAGAGTATGTGTGTCTCTGATGATGGTGCTAACAACATTTGCACTCGTCGTGATTGCAGGCCACCAACGCCACCGTCGATCTGGCCACTGACTCCAGACTGCCCGGACAACTACGAGCATGGCAAGTTCATGTTGCCCTTGGGCCAGCTAGTCCAGGAGGAGACGTGGGAGGTTCGACGGTTCCATCTATGGTACATGCATGCTGCCAAGTTAGGAATGAAAGAATTCGTTGTGAGGGTCCCCAAGGAGTACTTCCACTTGGAAGAGGATTGCTTTTTCTCTGTGACCTTCCACGACATGCATAGGATGCTGCGGGCGCAAGGACCTCGGCGTCGCCCAAGTCACCCTTTTTGCATTGTAAGTTGTTATAGCATTGCATCGTTGTCCCTATGCCTTCTTCAATCAATACAACAATGTCGTGACCAAGACTTGTGCCTGCAGGATGCAATCATATATAAATCAGGAGCTTGGTGATAATGTTATCTACCTCTCTCCTATGCATATTACCCAGAGGGCCATCATTGGCTACGATATACCGGATCTGAGATCCGCGGTTGGTGAACTTGACCCCCATGCAAATGGATAGAAACCAGGGGCATGCCTACGGAGTGAGATTAGGTATAGAAAGGGAGAGTACATCCTTCAAGCCATGAAGAAGGTCGAGGAACATGGGTGTATCCTTGCCGCCCATCAGTTCGGGTACGTGAAAACACAGATCCAATACGTATACCTTCCATTGGGTTCACGATTTCTTACAGTTGAAGAGTTGAGATTGAAATTGTTTTGATGGTGCAGCTTGGGCGTCATGGGGCACTGGATTGTATTTATGATCTTCCCACAGGATGGAAAGGCTGTTGTATTCGACTCCTTGAGAAAAAACAGACAAAACAAATAGTACAATGATTTTGAATTCTGTGTCCGATAGTAAGTGTGACATCACATTCATTTATTTACACATATAAATCGTATCAATTTTGATGTTGACACGAGTGGTTTGCATACAGTGCTTACAGGAAGTACCTTGAAGACCCCAACTGCTTGGATCGGAGGTCCGAGAAAAAGAAGTTGAAGTACAAACACGTACTCAAAGTTAGGCGACAATTCCCGGTAACTATATATCAGGAATCTCTAATGTGCTATAACATCGTCCATCATGCTCTCCATATGGCCTAACTATTTCGTATTACGTATAACGTTCATGCAGTGCTCTAAACAACCCGAAGGATCGCTTCTATGTGGATACTATGCTTGTGAGTATCTTAGGGCGTGCGGGAAGTACAGTGACAGCTACCGACAGCTGAACAAATCAAAAGGATGGTGGAAGAGGAACAGGATCGACAAGATGATCATCGGTCAAACAATATCCGACGTTTGCAAGTTTGTAACCGATCAATGTTGTCATGTCGATGGCAAGTTCTTCTACGAAGAGAGCGAGCTAGCAACTGAGGACAAGTACGAGAAGCTACGCAAAATGGAGAACAATGCTAGATATGAGGGATTATGTGTTGCGGATATCTTCGATTAGTTTAGCTTGTGATATACTTCTCATATCGCTTATGTGTATGTGTTTGACTGTGACTTTGTGTGCATGTAATTTAAACTTCGTGGTGGAACTTGAAATGACGTTTGACATCGAGATCTCTTAATATATGTTCAGCCTTTAAAGCGCTTATTCTATGTGTTCCATATGAGCTGTATTTACTATATTTAATACTGCTTATATTTCAAAATATTAAATGATTAATATAAATTACCTGAAAATATTTTTTTTAATTTGAAAAATAATAACGTAGGCGGTTATATTATAATAACCGCCTTGGTTAATAGACATTAACCGAGGCGGTTTTTATAAGGAAACCGCCTCGGTTAATAGACATTAACCGAGGCGGTTTTTATAATATAACCGCCTCGGTTAATAAACATTAACCGAGGCGGTTGTTATAAAAAACCGCCTCGGTTAATCTTTTAACCGAGGCGGTTTTCTAAACGCCTCGGTTAAGGCCACGATTAACCGTGACCTTATCTTCGAGGCGGTTAAAAAAACCGCCTCGGTTAACCAAAAATAACCGCCTCGGTTAAGTTTTCTGTAGTAGTGGATGGATGGTTTCAACGAAGCCGAAGCAGGAAAAGACGGGTTCCCCTTTGGAAAAGACCCTCGTCCCGACAAAGATTTCGCACGCAGCAGCGTACGGCGCCACGAACTCCCATATATACTTAACTACTACTAGTAGTAGCCGTCCTTGATACGGTTAGTCACCAACCATGCTTTGTTTATGGGTGACTAAGCCCATATACAATGATTAAGTATGTGATCAATGATGGGTCGTCGGCACCGCCACGAAAACAGGCGCCCAATTACGGGCACATCAATGGCTCCACGTTCAAGGCAAATTATATATCTGTGAAAGCTTGTTTGCTTCTTCTTTTGATTAATTACGCCGATCGATGAAAGAATGTTTGGAAGCACAACAAGATCGAGGAGGGAGAGTTGAGTCTCTGAACCTTGCTTGCTGCTTGTTTCCACTTTATCTGGCAATACATGGTTACTTTGAGCGAAACCATGCTGGCCCTTCGATCGACAACAGACGCTCCAGAGATAACCGGCCAGTCCTGTGATGGGAGAAAGAAGCATTTATTTTTCAGTTTATTATCTTGACTTATTATCTTGACGACGCTCAGATCACAATAGATGATGTTGCATTCCACAAAATGGTAATTTGTTTGAAGCTTCGAGTACCCCAATTAAAGCCCCTATCAAAAGATTATTGATGCGAGTTCTGAGTACTCTACATCTGGCCACAAATATTTGACACTTCATATCTGAACAAACTTTTTTTGAGGACCATCTAAACAAACATCACAACTTTGGCCACGGATAGCTAGCTGTCATGATCTTATTAATATTTTGGAAACGTAGCAATCATATTATAATAAGCAACTCGTCGAAATAATATCCTGACAATAACCATAAAAGATCGATGATACCAAAATACTACCATCACACGACCAACGTGGATAGTGACAAACGACGGCAAGAATAGGCCAGAAGGACCTCGGAAGGGAGGGGTGCCACCTCCCAAGGGGGCCCATAGCCCACCCTAGGGGTTGCACGCCCTAGGTGGGGCGGCGGCACCCCTGCCGCCACCGTCATTGCTACTGCTGACTACCTTTTTAGTATTTATCGTTTTAGAAATAAATAAATTATTAGATAAAATTAGTAGATTGATTGGTGGAAAGAGAAATCTATGTTCAATAAGGATTCCTCGTTTTTCTTGTGGGCTAAGTCCAATGAGGATTATAAATACTATGAGCATTGTAGCCACATTGATTGGGAAATAGTTGGGCAAAAGCTCTATCTCTCCCTCTACAGGCGTCACCTCCCTCCCTCTCTTGCACACCGCGCCACCATCGCCACCTAGCCGCAGCCGCCGCGCTGCTACGGCCCCACCAACCCCTAGGGCGCTACCACCCTACACCCGCCGCCACTGCCTCCTCACTGTTGCTACCATAGCCCATGCACCCTACCCACCGCGTGTGTTGCAGCGGGTATCTAGAAAGCAGAATGATCCGATGGATTCCAACACCACCGCCAAACTCAAGCAACTCCTATAGGGCTTCACCACCGTCTTCAATGGCTACGTCGACAAGATGCATCTATGCCTCAACGACATCGACAGCTGTGTCCGCACCATGGAGCTAGGGCACGCTACCAGGGGCGCCCCCATCGCTGTTGCTCCGATTCCGTCCATCTACACCCCGACGCCGATCACCGGCGACATCGCCATTGATATTCCGCATGGCACCCGTGGGTGCCTCCAACGTCGATGTCCATGCACCGACCGCCTGCGCTCGTCCTCCAACTCCCAGCGGCACAATCATCGGCAACCTTATCAAGTTGGAAGACACCTCATCAGAGGGCGTTACCTCCCTAGCCATCAAGGCAATGACCGCCTCCATCAACGCCATCAACATCCTTGTAGATGAGATCTCGCAGATCATGCGGGATGATGGTCGTTCGTTCCTCCAGAGGAAGCTGCCCAAACCTAACTCCTCTACTCCAGCCATCGTCGAGAAGGTCGCGGGATGGCCTCCGGAGGGTACGAGCTAGATGACTACTACACTACTTTACTCCACATACATACTAGCTGGTATTGTAGATCTCTTCTCTTATATATGCCATGCATTTTTTGTGTTAACGCTTACTTTTTGTTCCATTTTTACCAATCATACCTCATAATCCAGGCTTTCTTTGTCTTCAACTAGCGTCTAGTTTAAGCCAATCATCATTAATTATAAGGGCCAACGACGCATCATATATTAGCATTATCTAGCTAGCTATATATCTAACCTATGTGTTAAGGTGCGTTGAATGATTAGTACGTAGATGAAGTTTCTTCTCGGGCAAGCGTGTACCACATGCCAGCAGAGAGTTTATAAAACTACTAGGGAAACACAAAGATGAACTATCTACTAGATAATGCTTGTATTCAGTATTCTATAGCCTACATATATAATATTAGGCCGCTACAAAAACAAACATGTGCTACCAAAGATTACCACTAGTACACAGATCATTTGTACAGGCGGTTCTAAATCGATTTCCACCGGTGTTTTTTAAACCACTAGTGGGAGAGGCCAGTGAAAATGGCCGATTTCCACTGGCGGTTCTTTGAAAACCGCCCGAAATGGAAATCTACAAAAGCGGTTCTCTTAAGAAACCTCCTATAGAAATCGTTGCCTAGAAAACATGAAAAAATAGCAAAAAATTTTTTAAAAAGGCAAAAAATATTTTGAAAACCGAGGAAGTCGCAGGTCGCGCATTTTTCATATAAAATCGCTAGCTAAGCGGCCAGTGGGATTCCAACCCGCGACCTCGGCCTCGCGATCCCTCCCTTACCACTTGCACCATAAACTCACTTTTGTCTAGATATCATTTTTGTTCCCCACATATTATACAAATCTGACAAAAAATTGAATATTTGAGGGTCTAAACGAATTCAAATAAAAAATATGGTGAACTACAAAGTTTCATAACTTTTCGAGATCTACAATTTTTATTTAGAGTGTTTCTCCATCTGAGGTCATTTGCAAAATTTGAATTTTAAATTTCAAAATTTCATTTATAGTTTTCCATAAAAAGATGATTTCAAATAAAAAAGTTGTCAACTATAAAATTTCATAACATTTTGAGATCTACAGCTTTTATTTTAGGAGTTTCTCCATCCGAGAAAGTTTGAAAACTCAAAAAAATTTAATTTTAAATTATTTCTACTGGTGGATTTCTTAAGAAACCGCTAATAGAAATCGATTTCTACTGGTGGTTCCTTAAGAAATCCATCAGTAGAAATAGTTGATTTCTACCGGCGGTTCCTTAAGAAAACCGCCATGAAACGCTAGAGAAATGGTTTGTGTACTACTATACCGTAGTTTCCTTAATCTCAAAAAGGCAACGCAAACACAAAAAAGATGGGTGTCAAAGTTGTTTGGCAACATACTATTAGGTTCTTGTGCAGGTAGCAGTTCAAGTAAAGTGCTCAAATTTACCTATTGAAGCAAATCTGAAACAAAAAGAAATTGAAAACCTTGTAAAAGAGGTTAAGTTTCTTGTTTTAATCAAATGAGCGATAATAATACATTAAATTATATAACTCTAGTCAAGGAACCATTACCTTTGAGGGTCCGGATTAAAGTATAATTATCTAGTAGTAAGTTTCAATTCTAAAACTATATATAAGAGTTTTTTTTTGGTTTGCTCAAACAAACAGCTAGCCAGCTTTTGAAATTGGCTTGTGATGAGAAGTGAAAGATTTATTTGTATCAGAAGGCAAAACCATGCATGTACGGCTGTGATTTTTGTGGTATTAGACATATTTCATTCATTTAAAAGTGAATCCACAAGAAAGTTTTTTAATTTATTCGAAAAGTTCGCTTTTACAGCTGCCTATAAAAGCTAGCTTTTGAAAAAAAAAAAACAACACGCCTAAACACGTGAGCTTCTACTCTAGTGGTAATCAGAATCTGGATTGGCCTATATACGAAGAACAAGACATCAGAGGCTTAAGAGAGGATGGAATCGTCCGTGCTCGCGACAAGTGTGTAGGTTCATGTAAGCCAAGATCTCAAAAGCCGCAAGGAGCAAAAGCAGGGCCGGAGGAACGACCTTTCAGCCAAAGCGGCTTTCACCTAAAGTACAATCTATCTATCCATGGTTACTCTCTGGATCTACGCACAAGAAAAAAAGAAAAAAAGACGCCAAATGTTGCTTCGTTCATGTACCTGCACTTGCTTTCACATCCGATCCATGTCTCTTCTGACTTCATCGGAAAGCAAAATCATCACTCGTCGTTATCCTAGTATTCTTGATTAGATTCTTATATTAATTATAACTTAAATGATTATCACTACTGCATAAAGACACTACAGCCCTAGCCGCCTCTAGTTTTTCGCCCGTAGAAAACAACCATTTGTAGAGCCAATTATCTAGGAATATTTGCATTCTCTTGTGAAATGGCCCGTATTCTCGCCGCAGATGACACAATATTGTGCTCTCTCTGTGCGGTCGCCTCGGCCTCGACCATCATGGCCTCCACGACAGCCCTGCCGCCCCTTCCTGGGGTGGATTCCTGTATCCGCGGGAAGCGGGCTCGTCGTCGTGGCTTCTTTCATTAGGACTCGGGTTGTCGGGTTCCTCCCGAAGGTCGTTGATTGTCCAAAACGGCTTGACGTTCCTCCGGTTGCTCAGAATCTGTTGTGGGGGGTCTTGTTGCTTTTCCCGACTTGACTGGATATTTTGCAAGTTGCCTTTCAGTCTTCAGTAATCCATAACCGACTTAGCGTATTGATTCATGATCGTGAATAGCTTGGTGACTGATTTGGGTCGAGAATGCGCTAGATATGCCTCACATTGTCCTGTGGCTAGCCCTTCGGTTGCTGCTGCGATTACAGCTGCCTCTGGGAACGTTGGGGGCTTGCGCTTTCACTTGGATGAATCTTTTGATGTATTCGGCGAGTGGCTCGTCGTCTCACTGGACATAGTTCATCAGATCTTGTGCTATCTTTGTTTCAGGATGGTAGCCTTGGAAAGTCGCCAAGATCTCCCTCTTCAGCTGATCCCATGAGCGAATTGATAGAGGTTTCAATTGATGTACTACTCATGTGACACGTCTTCAACTGCTAATATGAACGATTTCGCTAAGGCTTCAACATCACCTCCTACCGAGATCACTGTGGTCTCGTAGCCTGCTAGGAATTTTCTAGGGTTGGACTGGCCGTCATATGGCGGTATCCACGGCTTGTAATTCGGTGGCTAGGGATGCTACTATAACTCCTAGGATAATGGCGATGTATCATCGAATGGGACCAGATTCACTTCTGTCCTCATGCGGATGGGAGATGGTCCCTCTGGGGTATGTTGATGTCTGCACCTTTCTGCATGGCTTCGACTTCGCGGGCTAGGGCATTCCGCGTGCTTCGGCTTGCCTAAGCATGTCCTGCAAGCACGTGGTGCGCTCCTTTTCAGCCGCTTACTCGGTGAGCTGCTGCCTTTTGTCATGTAGCCTTTTGATCTCTTGCTCATATTCTTCCAACTTCCTGAGGCAAATGGCTTGGTCGTTGACCTCGGCGATCATGTTGTCTTCGTCGTTGACGACGTCTTCGAGGTGTACGTCGAATTTGGGGGCAGCATTCGGCAGCGCGGACAGGGCGGATGTGCTGCCGGGAGTGTTGTGTCAGCACCGGGGGTGCTGCCGCTGTCGCAATCTCTATTGTGTCGCTGGTCTTTGACGTTCTAATCCTGTCTAGCAGCTCTTTCGCTGCCTTCCTTACAAGCAAAGTCGGACTTCAGGCGGCAGGCTAAAGCGCTCTAAACCTGCCCAAAATCCTCTTCCCCCTATCTGCAAGCTGCCCTATTCTTTATATAGCCCCCGGGGCGCTGTGTGCAAAGCCGAAAGGGGCCCTAAAGCCATGGCCCGAGCTAGCTCGCCAGCTTAGTGATCCTTAGGGGCTTTCTCATCCTTTCGCTATGCCACCTTCTCCGGAAAAAACCTTCCCCCGCACGCCCCATGTTCGGATGAGCAGGGGTTGACGCCGCCTGGGCGGGGCCCATGCTCGCGAATGCGTGATTGTCGACTGCCTGGCTCGCCCGTGAGGTGCGCTTCACCCATTCGTGTCCGGCGAAGTTGATAGGCACCTGTCTTCCGGACGTGAACCATCCCGCTCGCAGATTCGCTTAGTGGTGCCATTCGACGGTGAAGTGGTCCGACGTGGTGAAATACCTGCGAGAGATACTACCGCAAACCGGTTTCGTTATCGCATCCGCCCCTTGAGAGATGATGACAGCATCGAAACACATCGTTGTATTCGATGCGCATTTACCGCAAGCTCCCTCCTTCTATTCGCTCCCGTATTCGACGCTTTGTGGTGGTGAGGTGTCTGGCTGGTCTTGGAGAGGCTACCTCCTCGTCCTACCTCCAACAACAATTGTATATTGGATGTCTCAATCGGCCATGTACCCACTATTTTGTAGGAAATAGGGGTGGTTTTATTCTATTGAAAAACCAATATGGTACTTTTTATTACGTTGCATTATAGAGTTGTCTTTAGATTGGGTCAAAATTAATCATGGGGCTCATAAAATTGGTGTGGCCTTAATTTGTGTCAACACACTTGTATCTATTTGAGATATTATTTCTCCTTTTTTTTATCTTTATGATATTTTCAAATAAGTATTTAGGATTCTAAATGATTTTAAATAAGAAAAAAAGGCCATTAACTATAAAATTTTATAATTCTTCAAGATATAAAAAACTTTTTTTTGTTATTTCTCCGTCCACGATTATTTGAAAAAATTTCAAATGTGAGAAATTTAAATGTATTTTGTCTTAGCTAGACGATTCATAATTCAAATATATAAAAGTTTTCACTACAAAGTTGTATAAGACTAAGTCATCTATAGTTTTATTTTGTCCGTTTCTCTGTCTGAGGTTGTTAAAAAATAGAGAATTTTATTGTGCAGCTTCTATTTTTAGAAGTGGTTCTGTTTCTTGCCACCTCTAAAAATTGATGTGTAGAAACAACTTGAAAGAGAGCCATCTCTAAAATCAGCATTTCTATAAGCGGCTCAATTTTGACATTATTGTAGAGGAGAGTCATCTCTAAAATCAAAGCATTTCTATAAGCGGCTCAATTTTGACATTATTGTAGAGGCTGTTATAGATTGAGCCGCCTCTAAAAGAATGTCTCCATTTTTTTAAATCAATTTGCAGTAGTGTATACATATGAATTCATGTTAGTTTGGAACTTTTATGGTAACTGAATAGCTTTGAATTTTGGGTGAGTTCGACGGCGCATAAAACTCATGAATTGTATGGAGGCGCGCGATGATCTCTTTAAATCGATCGGTTGCCTGACACGATAATAGACAAACATGCCGGAGCGTAGCATTTAATATGTTGGCAACACGTGCATACAAACTTTCTTGATATGACTGATTGAAGGAGACAGTGGCGATTATAGAGTGATGATACAGGCTTACTTTTTTTTTTTTTGAGAGACAAACCTACAATTTATTAATTGGAAAATTTCAAAAGTCGTCATGTTGCAACCAATACATCATTCATATAGCTTTGTAATATTCCCTTGTTTGCGTGCAGCCTACGATTTTCTTTCTTTTTTTCTTTCTTTTCTTTTTCAGGAGGTTGTGTATTTCTGGACCGTAGCCTCCACGTAGGATGGCCATGATGATAAACTTAGCTCCGACATTTCAGTTTGAAGTTTCAAGCCATGTACGCAAAGGGGCAATTTTGCTGAGGCTCCATGAATTTTCTGCTCGATTTTGACGGTTTTGTCCTGCCCAAGGGGTATAATAATAACGTATTAGCACATGGGCATGCTTTAAAATCCCCACCTCTAATAGAAAATCACAATACTTTTCGTCGATTTAGGGAGAGAGACAGGCATACCGAGCTATCCCCAATAACACGGTGATCAGGTTCATCACCGTTTTCTTTACGGTTGTCTTGAACCAAGATTAACTCTGCAATTTTTTTGACTCATACATGGCCGCCATGGCCTTGTAATAATAGACATAAGCTCATCAACCAAATCACGAGCTATAGTATCAATTACAAACTCTAAAAGGAGTCGTTCCAAACTGATGACTGACCCGGATCGTCGTTACTTGATGGTCCTCTTTGCCGAGAGCCAACCTTTATCGATGGTCGACACTCGGAAGAGGCTCGCAAATAGACTCTTTATCCGAGTGTCCCGCTTTCCCGAAAAGCCGGACGCCGGCAAAACAAGATTTGCCGAGAGTTTGTCTATGCCGAGGGGCGGCTCGGCAAAGAGGTCCCTTTGCCGAGGGCACTTGGTAAAGGGACGCTTTTCGGCTGGTGGTGTGTCCATCCCTTCGCTACACAACTGGTTTGAGTCAGGAATCAGTAGGTGTAGTTACCATTTTTTACTGTAATTTTCAAATTGGCACCCATGGTACGTATCACAACCACATGCTTATTCTTGAACCGAAACTAGATGGGAAGGGGGTTTTGAACCGAATCTTGCTGGCATGGAAATAAGGATGTGGCACAGGTACTATGCTTATCCATGTCGTGAAGTAATCGGCCAACAATGAAAAATGCCTTAGGCCAATTTTAATTAATGAGAGTTCCATAGAGTTTTGTTAACATTAAATATGCTGATATGTCATTATATATTCATGGAGTAGAGAAAGTTTTATGAGATAAAACTCTTTAGCACTGTTTCCAACATATGAGAGTTTTGGAAATACTAGGCCATGTAACTTGCATTGAGACTAGCTAGCCTTATGTCCTTGTTACTCCCTCTGTTCAAAGTTATAAGATGTTTATGTTGTCTTTACTGTATATTTAGACATAATATATATCTAAGCGTATAGCAAAAACTATATACCTAGAAAAGCCAAAACGTCATATAGTTTAGGATAGAGGGAGTACAAATTACTTATTGGATTGGTGGAATTATAATCCACTACAAAATTCACATTTTGAACCAATAAACAAATACGTTAGCAGATATAATAATGAATGAATATTTGTTCTTGTGGAAAGTAGTCAATAAGGAGCTTTGGCATATCACTTTTTAGCTGATATGACAAAATAAAGGTATAGCTGTTTCGGTTAGACCGATCTTTCAAAATATATAGCTTTATTTACATATATGGCTTGTAGTGTACACTTATTTTTCCAGAAAAAATGAGCACGATAACCACAACATTTCAGTTTCGCTGACACATTTAACAAACGCCAGAAGGAACCGATCGGATCGATCGGACATTCTTTCCGCTTCGGCGCGCATGCCTTCTTCCGATCCCGCTTTACTTGTGTGCGTGCAGGCACGCGCGTGCACCACTGTTCCTGTGTATGTGCGTGTTGTGGAGGTTACATCTTTGTACGTGTGCAGCTGGTCTAAGCTTCATTCATCACTGCAACTGCAATTATCAGGTGGCGTCTACTTAATTGGTGGTTTGAAAGGTGGTAACATACACAAGCTGGATGAGATGATATAGATTAACAAGCACCGCCCCGTCTTTAAACCGCTCCTTTTGGTCCGAAATGCTGTGTCTCACATACCTTTCCTACATCGCTTTATTGTGTGATAAAGCAAAAGTGACAGGGAGAAGGGAAATAAAGAAAAATATAATTGTGTGTCTGTGTATAACATACAAAAGAAGAATGAGTGATGAGAGAGGAGGGGCATGTAGAGAGAGAAAGGGGCTGGAGGAAAGCAAGGGAAAGTTCACAGATAAAGGAGTGAAGCAAAAAGGAAGCGGAAAACAAAACAAAACAAAGCCCAGATTCCTCTCCGAACAGCGTCTATGCTTTTTATTCAGCTCCTCTCACCTCTTCTTCTGTTTGGTATTGTTGTTGTTCCATTCTTCTCTTTCTCTCTCTCCATCTCCCTCTCTCTATAGGAGGAAGATATATGCCCTGGCCAGCACATCTCCCTCAAGGAAATTGAGACGAGCGACGCAGGCCCCTTTAAGATTGACCTGAGAGAGACTACTTCCACACCGTACCAAGAGTGCAAGAGGAGAGAGCCTGGCAAGCTAGGAAGAGATAGCTATAGCATTTGTTGCATCAAGAGCTCTCTAGCTCTCGTCTCTCTCTAGCGGCCGGTGATGAACAGAGGAGAATTCCAGACCTCCCTTGTGCAGCAGATGATCTGGAGCGGTACCGGTGGTGGCGGCAATACCGCCACAGCCAGCAGCAATATCATGAGCAGCTTCAAGTCTTGCCATGAGGATCAAGAGGCCTCCCCCAACCTGCCATCCTTGTCGTCTCCATCGCTGCTCTTCTCCCATGGCCACCAGTTTCTTCCTCACACCGGCACCTCTTCGGACCAGCAGCTAGTTCATATGAACGGCGCAGCTGGCGGTTCTCTCCCAAGTCTGCAAGACGGAGGAAGCGGTCAGGATAACCACATGCCGGAATCATGGAGCCAGATGCTTCTGTAAACACCTCTCTTTCTCTCTTTCTCTTGTTTATCTATCTCTCTCTTCCCCTCCACGGCGGCCCTCATTCGTTCTTTACTAGTTAATAAATCTTTAAGATTTGTTCATGCAACGGATCCACAATCCATGTAAACTTCACTCCTCCCTATACTTAACAGTAGCTCTAGGTGAAGGAATAAAGTGGTTAACCCACTTTGTCCTATAGCGGGTCAAGCCTTTCCCACTGTTATAATCTACCTTCTGTATCTAATCATCTTGTGCATGTTCGTTTTACTCTGCTAATATAGCTTGCAATTGTTCTTATCTCCATGGAATCACCTGTTTGTGTTCATCTGTGTTCAACTACATGTGCAGAGGGGGATTAGTTGGAGGAGATCATGAGCGCTACACCGCCACCGCAGCTCTCCTGTCAAAGGGCATAGAGAATTGGGGGGATCACGCTGCTGCAACTGCAAGTGCATGCATGGTGGGTGGTGGTCTGAAGGAAGAGGGCTCCGCCATGCCTCAACCTCCGTACAACTTCTATGGGAGCCACAGCCACCTCGCTGCAGCTGGTGACCAGCATGAGATGCCGGCGCCAGGAGGTGGAGCCAATAAGTCTCAGCTGAGCCAGATGCTCATGGCCTCGTCTCCTAGGTCGTGCATCACTACCAGCCTCGGCAGCAACATGCTCGACTTCTCAAATAGCGCACCACCGCCGGAGCTAAAGAGCCACCATCATCAATCTGATAACTCATCGGAGGTAAATCAGATGAGCTACCCTTGATATATAATCAGTGAAATTAAAGTTATTAGTTGTTAATTCGTGTTCTGTTTTACGATTTGTTCTTTTCAAATTGCTTTGTTTTTTCCATATTACTAATTTCCCTCCCTTGATTTTTTTTCCATAAAAAACAAACTCGATTAGTTTCCCAAAGAATTTAGAGACTTGGTTCATGCATATGGAAGACATGTAGTTGGATGCACATTAATTATTTAAGCTGCGATCGACACGAATGCATTTCGTTTTGCCTACTTTATTACACTATGTTTCATCTTGATCGCCCTCGGGAAGAGTTGGTACTTTCAAAAGGCACTCCATGCATCTTAGTTTGAGATGGAAAGATATACCATAATTATGTTCTGTCATCGATAACCGACTAGGGATGGGGGGGAGCTATGCTGTCAATAAGATCTCTTGGTGAGGGTGCATTCTATCTTCCATTAACTGAAACAAACTAAAGGCAGTGGTACTACTCTTCTTTTCATGAAAAGATGCTTTATTTGCTAGTAGTACAAACATGCATGTTTCCATGTCATATGCAAATCCACTTTAGTCAACCAAGATGGGGGTGTGGGAGGTGTATTTTCATGCACGCTGTTTCATAATCTCTTTGTCAGAGTGTAACGGCGTGCACCCATTGATGAAAGGGTAGCTCTTTTTGTTACTACTTACACTATTTACTAGCACCCCCCCCCCCCCCAAAAAAAAAATGCTTAGTTCAAGTAATACCAACATGTACTATTTCAAGTAGGTGTACTATGCAAATATATTCCATGATAAATCTAATTAAGGATACCTATTGATATCAAAATATTGGTGCTTCTTTATATTTTTTGGGATAAAAATGCAATTCTAGGTTTGGTCAAAGTGAAGTTGTTTGACCTATTAATACTGTAGTTAAAATTGTATTGTTTTCGGACAGATTGAGCACATTTCTTGACCTACTGTTTTATTTATATGGTCCTGTTATATTATGATCCATAGCTTGTCAGTGTTGAGAGGTAGAACCCCCTGGGAGTGAATTATTCACTTTACGAAGAGTTAGTATGTTGTTTCATGGGACAGGTTGAAATGGGATCATGATTGTTCTTTGCTTTGCTTCTTTGTCTTTCTCTGCTAGTGCAACAGCACTGCAACAGGTTCGGCCATCAAGAAGCCTAGGGTTCAGGCCTCCTCTTCCGCACAATCTACTCTAAAGGTTTCTTCTTCATCTCACTGCTTTCCATAACCCTGTGCATCTCTCTCTCTCTCTCTCTCTCTCTCTCTCTCTCTCTCTCTCTCATATTCTGGAAATTCGTGCAGCAGGTACACTGAGAAATTGACATATGATATAATAATGATAACTTATACCATTGTTAGGAATAATACCATTGTTATGAATAATTACATGCATGCTAATAACCTGTATTAATTTACGTATGACTGTGACGACTTATAGTTTGTTGCAGGTGAGGAAGGAGAGATTGGGTGATAGAATAACTGCTCTTCACCAGATCGTTTCCCCGTTTGGCAAGGTTAGAGCAAAATTCCTATACACAACTTGGATAGATTGATTATATACACAGAGCCAGTAGCTTGTGGCCATTATATTCATTCCTAAATTAATAAAGGTGGTGAAAGAAAGAAAGATACGGTAGTATAGATCAGTCGGATCTGAGAGCATGTGTTTCCTCGCTCCGATCCACAGTAGATATAGATGGGTAATATACAACAGGGGTGAAGATGCTGTGTTGCAGTTGTCTATAGTTGTTGCCATGCATCTGCTGCTTTGTTTTGCTCCTTTCACTCGAGGGGTTGTGTCCAACTAAAGCATTTCCCTGACACACGTGCCTCTTTTTTACAGACTGACACGGCGTCTGTACTGCAAGAGACCATTGGCTATATCAGATTCCTCCTGGGTCAAATTGAGGTCCAATCTCTCTCTCCCTCTCTCTCTCTCTCTCATCGTGTGCTACCTTTGTGTATGTTGGAAAGGAAAAATTCATAGTCATGGTCATATAGCTAGCTAGGACCATCAGATTCAGAAGCAGTATGGGTGAAGAAAAAATAATGTGGCCAGTTTCAAGATGTTTCTACCTGCATCACAGTAAAAAAAAAAATTAAACCCTTCTTGTTGTCACTGCTTATATATACAGCTGCCCCCACAAGAACACAAAGCAGTCCCGGCCCACATGGCAGTGGCAGCAATTGCAGCAGGTGTTTGCTACCGCATGGGATTGGGAGGTACGGTAGGGGGGAAAAGCTGGGTGCGCGGGAAACAAAAAGAGAATATGCATGGGGAGGGTAGGGACGGGTGCAAGAGCACGCTGTTAAAGTAGATCGCTTTGCATGGGCGCGCGCGCGCACGCAGAATCAGCAACTGCAGCGAGATGGAGGATGAACACCGATGCGCTGCTCTCTGTCTTGTAGCGTCTTGTGTTTTGAGGGACTGCATTTTGGGCTATATGCATATACATGCTCTCTCTCTCTCTCTCTCTCTCTCTCTCTCTCTCTCTCTCTCTCTCTCTCTCTCAATTCATGACCAGTGTGATTTTTTCTTCTGTGACAGGCTCTCAGCTATCCCTACATGGGCCACGGCAATGGGACCTCCATTCAAAACGTATGTTGCATGCATCTCTCTCTGTCTCTCTTTCTCTCTCTTGTACACGCACACACACACGCATACACACGATCGAGCACACGCTGGAAGGAATCTTACGTGCGAGGTTAACAATATGCCTGTTGTGTCCACGTGCATTCGGATTGTAAAATTATTAGCCGGTCCAGACTTTGACACGCTTTGTATAGGGAGGATAATAGCGCCTTACCAAAGCCTTTAGCAAAGGTTAGCCCAAAAATATACTTTGTCAAAGGTATTCTAAAGAAGCCTTTTACCAAAGATTGAGTAGAACAGATGCTTTCGTTAACCTTTGTCAAAAAGGACTTTAGACCTTTTAGGCTCTTTAATATGTGTGCGAGGTAATAGAACAAAAAATGATTTTTTTTCCAAAACAAACAGTAAATATAAAAAATTGTTGTGCAAGTTTGTGTTCGCTGTAAATGAAACTACGATTAATATTTTGCAATACTAACTCTTAATACATGCATGTCTGTCAGATTATTGACTGCATGCGATAAGAAGTCACGTCTGCTCAACAGTGGAATGTACTAAGCCGATTAACAATTAACAAATGTTCATAAACACACGAATGACAGTAAAGTAAACTGCAAGCTTGTTTTAGTTTCTATTTTTCTCTGAAATATATACACAATAGACATTACAAAACTGATGGTAACGGACAACGTGTACCACCATGCTATGCAAATATAATAATCCTTAGTTCAACTAATAATTCACCTTCTGAATTACTATTGATTCAATAATGCTGGTTTTGTTTACGAGAACTATTTATTGTTGGCTCGCTGTAAAACATACATTGATACTAATTTTGTGGAATTAACACTGATACATATTTACCTTAGCTTTTATACAAAAGCTGTAGTGGTAATTTAATTAGTTTGTTAGTTTCTTGAATAAAAGTAGATGTGTTACTACCTATTAGCTAGCATATAGAGCATCAGCACATAGCCAGATTTCAAATCTTAGGTTCTCATTGATCTCACTAATGAAGGGCATGTTTGGATACAGCCTCCAAACTTTTAGCTGCTAAGGTTTTTCCGGTGAGGTATCTAAAAGGGTATGCTAGCTAAAAGTGTGGCTAAAACTTAGCTGGTGTTAATCGGCTAGCCAATATATATAGGAGCTAAACGGGCTATAATTGATGGGAAATTCCACTGTGCCTCCAACCTATCCTATCCACAATATCTCTCCTTGCTTGTATACCACACACAAAGTGGTCGCTGCTGCTGCCCCGACCCGGCCTCGGTGACCGCGACGGCATCGATCAGTGACAGAGATCTACGTGTGTGGAAGGAGTGAGAGCTGGCTGAATGGGTGCTAGATTAGTAGAAGCGGTGAGGTAGGAGAATGGGTACGATGGGAGAAAAGAGGGACAAAATCTGCAACCTCCATAACTTTTTGTTTTTTTTTAACTAACGCGTACAGACCATGCATGCACCATTTTTATTTACTAACAAAGAAGGAGAATACAAGTTAATGATCCTGGGAGATCCCAAACGGGAAGAAAATAAGTACTCCTATAATAAAACTGCACTGATATGCCCATAATAACATGGTCGTTGTTTCAGCTTGCACAACCCTAGCTAGGTCAGCTTGCTTGAGACAACCATGGGCCAGTACTGCTCATGGGTTCAATCATATTTATCCCATCTGGGAGACTATTCTCTCCCGGCTTTCCTCGCACGCTTGTTGTACGTGCAACGTTGACATGTGACTCTGTGCTTTCTTTTTCATTATTCATTTATACAGGGACCAATTGGAGACAGGAACCCTGCAGGGCTCTTCCCAGAATACCCCGGCCAGGTAACCTAGAAACCCCTTTGGTTGCACATGATTACTGGTGCAAGAATATATCCCTTTACAGCCCAGCTTAAACCGCTTTTCATTCATATAAATCTTTATTTGCGTCTGATTCCTTGCGCAGTTGCTAAACCATAATAATAACAACGCTGGAGCACAGCAGCAGCCTTCAGCCCAGCCTGATGAGCAGCAGGTATACAAGCCCACTTTGCTTTGCTTCCAAGTCATTTTCAATCATCTGCATACACCTGTGCATATATATAGCTAGGGTGGTGCTATATGCATGTACAATTCTACATAAAAATATAATCATGCGCCTTTTTTCAAGGGCAAATGCCGCTCCCAACACATTTTAGTTATGTTCTTTTCTATTAAAAGAAACATATTTACAATTCTATACCTACCTCCGATCCACCTGGAAATAGATAATTCCAACAAATAAAATGATATAGCTGCAAGTCAATTAGACAGTTGGAAGCGTCAACTTATTCGGACAGGTATGCTAGACAATATATATACTTCAACATTGGTAGATTTTTTTTTTTTTTTTTTTTTTGCTATTTACAACTATGTTAGGAATAATCTGAAGAAATATAATACCTGATGATAACTTGGTATGTATGTATATATATTCGTCAAGGTTGTGAATGACGAAATGAAGAATGACTTGAGGAGCCGGGGGCTGTGCCTTGTCCCGGTGTCATGTACGTCGCACTTTGGAGGGGACAATGCAGCTGACTACTGGGCCCCGGCGCCGCTCGGTGGGATCCTCCGCTAGAGGATTCACCACCATTGAAGCATGCATGCACATGGTCGTCTAGAAGTGGCGAGCTGCTATTTGGTGCAAGTAATATGTTCATGAGGCTGCAGGTAGAGTGCTCTCTTGAATCATCGTCACAAGGGTGGTGCATGGTTGCTGGGAAACATAACATCATGAGCAGTCATTCTGGTATGGGAGAAGGCTACCTGTAGGGCTGATTGCTCTTGATGCTATGCGAGTAGTAAAACCTTTCGGGGGCGCAAAGCTTCATCTGTATCTGCAAGGGAGGGCTTCAAGAAGAAGATGTAGATCTTCTCTGGTCCCTCTCCGCAAATTTATTTCGTTGATCATGTATATGTAATTAAAATCTAGCAAGTTATTAGTGAACATCTTTACTCATATATACACCGTGCAATGCAATGCTCGTACAAACTGACCAGGAGAGGAGAGCAGGTCCCGGGGTGCCGCCTTCTTGATTTATGCGCCGCCGGGTGTACTTAGAGTTAATTATCACATATGTTATATGTATATGACAAGTAAATTTGTATCCTTTTAACTTGAGTTAAATCGGCAATATATATTGATTATTGTATTAATCCTTGTCAGCTCGCCGCCTTACGACCTTCAGCTTGTTTCCCAATCTCCCCGGTCTGTGGCACATGACTACAGGAGAATTTTAGAGTATATATTGGACTATCATATAGCAGCTATTCACGGCCGGGGTCCCTACCTCCTATCTGAAAATAAAACGGCAATTGACAAGTGGCAGTGATGGATTTTTTCTCTGCCGGTTATCCTAACCCGGCAGTGCCGGTTCTACTTATAAACCTACAATGATATCCTTAAGATCAATGTCGGGTTAGGACTAGAACCGGTTGTGTTGTTTTGAGTAACATTGTTGGCTCCTTATGATCACTATCGACATTAGGTACACTACTACAGAATTGATTTTTATTGTCGATCCATCACTACCTGTTTTTGGCTAAAACTGACAATGATGTCACTGCAGGTTCATATCACTACGGTTTTAACCTTTTTACTAGTAGTAATATTGGGTCATCACTACGGGTTCGTGGCTTTGAACTGGTAGTTATTGTTGACACCATATTTTGGTAAACTATGGACCACATTGTCGAACGCAACAAAGCGAGCCGGAGGGATCGGCTAATGAAGAGATGACGTCAGCAAAGCATGACGCATGTCCTAGGCCGATCAAAGGAAGAAGGAAACACATGTCGGACTCTATCAAGAAAGGGAAGGATTGGAGTCCAAATTACCTTTATTTTTATATTCGTATTCATGTAGGACTCATGTTAGGACTCCGGGCTATATATATCAAAGACCCGGCCATTGTAAAGACATCCAATCAATCAATACAACAACAACTTCGGCCTCCGGCCACCCCTCAGGAGTAGGAGTAGAGTAGATCTCGGCGAGACCTTCGACGAATTGAGCTGCAGCGGTTGAGTCCGACCTTCGGTTTGCTTGTAAGTATTGCCACGGTTCATGTCTCGTTTATACGGCTGCATCGTCTAACCTCGTATAGGCTTGATTTGAGCTAGTTATCGATTTATATCTCATTTATATGGCTGCATCAAACGACCCCACTGCGAATAAGGTATAAGCTAGTTATCGGCTCTATTAGATTAGCAATCTAGTAGATTCATTAAGTTACCGATATTGTTTGTCTTAAATTTGATTTATCTTTTGTAATAATATCATTGTCCAATCAAGATTGACAGATTAGGTTGCGCTTAAACTCTTTCAAAGATCCTTTGTTCCGGTGTGTATTCATGCTCACGCTTATTCTTATCGAACGGTCGATCAAAGCTCGTATCGGCTAATCTGTCGATCTTGGTTGTCACGTGTTGTGGGTTCGAGGCTTATCTCGGATGCAAATAGACCCAAGGGTTAATTTTAGAGCCACCGGCCATTTGACCAGCTCTATCTTTGATTTGAGAGGATGCTCATATTTAGAGATGCTTGCTTAACAAGAGTAAATTTAGGTTATCTCGAAACCGCCAACCGTCAGACCAGATTTGTTGTAATTTAGGTATGATTGTAGTTATATTTGAGGTTGATTCAGAGCCGCCGGCCTTTCAGACTAGCTCTGCTTTGACTTGGAGGATAGCTGCAATTAAGACAAGTAGTCCGTTCCTGCTTCATGGACCCTGTATCGGCTAAATAGCCGATCTAGTTATGCTTTCACGAGTAGTGCATATGTACAGATCTGTTTGGAAGTCAGGTAAACTAGTGTCGTTTGCTGAATCTATTGAAGCCCACTGGCCGGTAGACCAGGTAAATGTAGGTCTGGTATGCTCCATAAAATATAGTTTAATAGGACCGCTGGCCGATAGACCAGTCTTGGTAGACTATTGTTTATCTAATAATTGAGCTAGATTTATGCATATGAACTACCCCATTACTTGGACCCTGTATCGACTAAATAGCCGATCCAGTTATATTTCTAACGACGATGCGTGCACGTTTGTTGCCTTAAACATGGTTAGGCTTGATAGATATGCTGCCATGATCTAGTCTGTTTGCTTGCTACCAGGCAGCATGGAAACACCCATATTAGTAAATAGGTTATTTTATCAGATTAATCATTATTATCGGCTGTATGGAAACACCCCACTGTTAATGGTTAATTTTATCTAGAACGTTTATTAAAACTAACAGTCTTTAAGCTAGCACATGTTGCATAATTCGTATCTTTTATCAATTGATGAGATCGGCTAAATAGGTTGCTTTACTTGCTATATACGATGATCAGCCGTTCAAATCGCACTGTTATTACTACATGCTCTACACCGGTAGGAGTTGACTTTCTAGTTAATCTCCTTTGATTCATCGGTCATTGAGGCTATACATCTTGGAACTGTCTGGCAACAAAACTGGCAAGTTCCAGAATTTAACGTTTGCTATCCCTTGTCAATTGCAGGTCAAATTGACTGGCACGCCGCAGATCGAAGTCACCAAGTTCGGCTTGCCTCGTCCAGGCTTAGGGGATCAAGGACTCCGGCTCCCATACGCTCTCTGAGAGCCTCCTCGTGTGCTCTCCTTGACGCAGGAAGATCTGTACCACTTTTTGTATCAACACACCTTTTGGCACGTCCGGTGGGACCACAATTGTCAACATGGACAATGATAACATTCTGAACGTGACCATAGATGAACTTCCTGATGATATGAAAGAATTAGTCACTACGGCTGTCGCTCAATTTCAAGACTAGTGTCTGCTGTCTTTCAGTAAGAATAGAGGAAGAGGAGTTTTTCAGAATACCCACTTTCCAAGAATGATATTAGATGGAGAGCGAGATCCAGCCATCCAAGTTCAGTAGAATGCTATGTATGGAGTTATTAGCAGAGCTATGGCCGCTACACTTACCAATCACAACGAAATTTTTCTGAACAGCATATCCAATGCCATAAAGGAAGCTTTCAATCTGAATACAGAAAACAGAGGCCTAGCTTATGTTAATTTTGCTGGAAACAAACAAGTGGATGGAGGTCAATAGTCTAGAGAAGGAATGTCTGGAGAACAACCGACAGGCAATCTTCGTACCAATGGAGGTGGTACTGTGCAGCAATCAGTGCAGCAGTGGGTGATGGATCATAATACTGGTCAATCGGCTGTAAAAATAGCTCCTCACAGCAGAAAAATTGTCAGAGATTTCAATGCTCCACCATATCAAGGAAGGATAGCACTTGGTGAAATTCCCCCTAGATATCATTATGTCTCTCGAGTATTATACCCTCAATGCTCAAGAAAATCCCTGGTTATCACCACAATGTTCAAAGATGTTAACCAGCAAAGGTCGTGGAAATTCAAACGTCTAGCAGGGGGCATCATTTCAGATGGATCAGCTGATGAGCCAGGTGACCGATATGGTACAACGCAAATTCAGTTTGAAACCTAAGAATGCATCCATTACTTACAAGAAACCATATCCAGCGTGGTATGATCAAGTGCTGCTATTGCCAAGATATAGATTGTCTGATTTTGTTAAATTCACTGGAACAGGCTCAACGTCAACAATGGAGCATGTTAGCCAGTATCTTGCTCAGCTTGGAGAGATAGCTGATGAACCGGCACTCAAAGTGTGGTTTTTCCCTCTTTCTTTATCTGGACCTGCATTCTCATGGTTTGCATCCTTGCCATATGAATCTATTAATAGATGGGATGACTTGGAATCCAAGTTTCATCAATACTTTGATTTGGGAGTTGTGGAAAAGGGAGTTACAGACTTAGTCGATGTAAGGCAAGGAAACTCAGAATCCCGAAGTCATTATATTCAAAGGTTCGTAGAGGTCGAAATCGCTGCTATATAATGACACTATCAGAAACAGAGGTGGTTAGCATTGCAATTCGAGGGCTAATATCAGCTATCAGAGAAAAGATTGAGTTCGGTTGCTGTCGATGTTTTATCACCGATAGCCTGTCTCGGGGTTATCCAGGACAGTTGTTTGTTCGAGTCTCGTCGAATCTAACGGAACTTGGCGGTCGATGCGCGTGATGAGAGCGACTTTATACTGGTTCAGGCCCTTGAGTATCTCGAGTAATAGCCTTAATCCAGTTGGGGTGTTGTTGATTGTTGAGTATTGGTCCTGTTGGGTTGTGTGCCGATCTAGGGAGCCCTGCCTTCCTTTATATAGTCCAGGGGGCAGAGTCCTAGTCGGTTACAAAAGTAGAGATCCTAGTAGGATTGTATATAACTAGTCCAAGTAGGATTACATGAAATGAATCCTAATTAGACTAGGTCTTCTTCTATCTTTTTCCGTGGGGGGAGCCCTATGGGTCTCCCATCGACAAACCCCCTAACATTTCATGGTTGAGCTTGTGAAGCCGGGTTGTTGCAATCTTGCTCCGAGTTCTTTCGAAGTGAAACCTTGAGATGGTCTTCTTTTGGTTGGTTCATCTTGACCGATGCACACCTCTTTGTCCGAGTTCTTTGATTCTGATGTGAGTGCAATTTTTATGAAAATTGCACTCACTGAGTGTAGCCCCCAAGCCTCTTGCTATTTGGCACAAAAAGCTGGAGGGTCTCTTGTACAAAAAATTCAAAGATATTCTTTGAGGGTGTGTACCCTGCAGCCCCCGAGCCTCTCCGGGTTCTTTTTCTTGGGAAAGAACCCGGATGAAGGGTCTTGATATGTTGTCGTAGGCATGTTGTTGTCTTAAATGCTTGTACTATCTGAGATCCTTACATCCTTCGTCCTTAAATCTGAGCCCCTAGGTGTAATTAAAGTGAAGGTGAGCCCCCGAGGCTTGGAGTCTGGGTTCTTTTTAAATTTGGCTTGACCTCTGTTCCATTTTATCTAGGTTGTTTTTTCATCAATCTGGGTTTTTTCTGAACTTGATGCATCTCTTTCGGGTTGTTTTGATCTTATCTGCTTCTTGACTTGTCTCGCTCGGGTTGTTTTTCTGCATGTTTAAGCATAAAAAATATGTTGTAAATGATATTATGGATGTCAAGTCAGGAGCGTGTCCCATATATGGATAATTAATTGGGGGCATCGCCCAGCATTATAAAATGCGTATGAACTTCTTTTTTTGTCTTGCTCTTGCTAGGTCATGCAAGCTCCTCAGGTAGTGTCCTGTTACATTTAAGCACTTGAATCTCTGGCACTTGGTTCAGAGGTTTCATTGACTTGACCGGCCGTGTGAGTAGACAAGCTTCATGGATTAAGGCATGTTCTACCTGAAGACTTTAGTGACAGTTAAGAGAAGATTTTAGAGCAGTGTGTTTGCTTGTAAGATGATCTTTGATTTCTCAGTAGTAGCCTGTTACGTTTAAGCACTTGAATCTCTCCGACACTTGGTTGAGAGGTTTCATTGACTTGACCGCCGTGTGAGTAGACAAGCTTCACGGATTAAGGACTACTACTCGGGTAAATTAACCGTTTTAAGAAAAGATGATGTGTAGCCTCATAGCCATGTGGATAATATCCTGATATGATGATTAAAGAATATTTGGAAAATAATTATTAAAAATAAGACTTAGCTTGATTTGTAGCCGAGTTGTTCGGACGAGTAGTCGGGTACTGCATCCGAATTGTTTGGCATAGCATCCTCGTTGATGGAGATGGGGTCAACATCTTGCTTGATGTAGTCGAACGGTGGAATCACCAAGTTGTTGTGGGCGTGTGCTCGCCGGGTTGTTATAGTCGTTGTTGATTTCTCAGAACTCGAAAGCCGTCGAGTTCTCTAGACAGCTTGATGTCTTTGTTAGCCTCGAGTTGAACCCGTCCCTCTACTTCTAGCCCGAGTTCTTTCTTGCTGCATTCCCCGTGTTGTACGTATGTCGGTGCATGATCTTCTTTCTCTCTCTATTTCTTCTTACTTTCTTCTTTCTTTTTTTGCAGTAATCTTGAAGATGGCAGCAATGTAACTCCCTACTCGGGCTAGCTTCGAGGTGTTTGAATTGGAATGTACTCGGCTTTGTCGAGGTGGAGTCATCAAGGGCTGGTTGTCGGATGTGTTTGTGCATATACACATATACGCTTGCCTTGCTTGCTTGCTTCCTTCCTTGCCATGATTGGTGCGCGAGCTGTCGATGTTTTATCACCGATAGCCTATATAGCGGGTTACCCGGGCGGTTGTTTGTTCGAGTCTCATCGAATCTAACGGAACTTGGCGGTTGATGCGTGTGATGAGAGCGACTTTATACTGGTTCAGGCCCTCGAGTATCTCGGTAATAGCCTCAATCCGGTTAAGGGTGTTGTTGGTTGTTGAGTATTGGTCCTGTTGGGTTGTGTGCCGATCTAGGGAGCCCCGCCCTCCTTTATATAGTCCAGGGGGCAGGAGTCCTAGTCGGTTACAAAGTAGAGATCCTAGTAGGATTGTATATAACTAGTCCTAGTAGAATTACATGAAATGAATCCTAATTAGACTAGGTCTTCTTCTATCTTCTCCGTGGGAAGCCCTATGGGTCTCCCATCGACAGTTGCCCAAATCTAGCTACTTTGGCCAGAAAAATAGCCAACATTGAAGCCCAGTTCAGATACACACGTTATAATAAACCACAAAAGGTTGGCAGTGTTGGTTCATGCGTTCTAGAACAATTAGCTGATGAGAGCGATGAAGAAGAAAGTGATGAAATCGCTACTGTGGACTGGTATGGAAACATTCTGAATATATGCCCTGGGTAAAGAACAATTCCACAGCGGAGGAAGAGAAGAAGTTTAACTTTGACATCATGAAGGCTGACAAGATCTTTGATTACCTGTTAGAAAAGGGTCAAATTAAGTTGACAGGGAATCATAAGATACCATCGGCCGAAGAAATCAAGAAAAAGAGGTATTGTAAATACCATAATTCTACTACTTATAACACTAATGATTGCAAGATCTTCGGAGAAATCATTCAACAAGCTATCAACAAAGAACGAATTGGGCTGGAAAAGACCAAAGGTGGTATGGGTATAGAAGGCCATCCTTTCCCAACACACATGGTCGCATCTTCTCTTCAAAAGGGTAAATTCAGTGTGCTTACCTCTGATAGGGCCAGAGAAATAGGAGCAGTTGACTCAAAGAGGCAAATCTCGGCTAAAGAATATTAGGAGATCAAGAAGAAGCAAGATCAACAAAATAGTCGATATGATCGCCTCGGAGACTTCTAAAGCCAATGAGATGCACCCAGAGACGCCCCATCGTCGAAATTCTATTGAATAAATGGCGGCTTACGAGAAAGAAAAGAATCGATACTTACGAGAAAAGGGATTATTTGGAATATCAAGAATGGCTTGAAGAAGAAGAATATGAAAAAAGCGTTGTTATGAAGAAAGGAGGATTAAGGAGGAGAACGAATATCATTGAAATTGTCCTTTGTTTAGACATTGCTAGAATGAAGGCTTAAAGTTGCCTACCCTCAATAACTGCCTACGAAAAGCGTGTCGCATTGGGAGTACCGACAAACAAGAGCCAACCGCCGATCCGTGCATGAACGATCAACTTTAGAGAAGCGGATCGGGCGCATAAAAATTGAAAATCTTCGTGATCGGCTAGGGGAAAAGATAGCCGATCGTAATATGGTTGACCAAGGATACGTCCGCAAGAAGGTCGCGTGGTGTCCGAGAGGATTGACCAGGAGCCGAAAAAGGTGGGTCCAATTCTTGAGGAATGATGAATTGTAGAGAAAGAAACCTAGAGTCCGGCAAGTCAAGCAAACGGTGATAAAGACAAAGGTAAAGCTTCTACCGGTATCGGCTATCTTTATGTTACCCTTTGAGTTTAGAGTCAGAGATCAATATGAAGAAGAACCGATGAGAAAATAGTCAGGCTCAATGGATCTATCAAAGGCGAGAGTGCTACCTTTTGAAAGCCCCGAGAAGTACCTACACCTAAAGGCTTTATATCTCAAAGGCTTCATTGATGGGAAGCCCCCGACAAAAATGCTAATTAATGGGGGTGCTGTCAGAAAATCTCATGCCATATTCAATGTTCAAAAATCTTGGCAAGAGGTCGGAGGACTTGTGCCGACCGACATGAGGTTAACAGATTTCAAAAGGGTAATGTCTCGATTACCAAGGGAGCTATTAGTGTAGAATTAACAATTGGCGAGAAAAGAGCTTGACCACTAGCTTCTTCGTGGTCAATGCCAAGGCACGCATGCTGTACTTCTCGGCAGAGATTGGATTTATGCTAATTATTGCATCCCATCCACTATGCATCAAAGCCCGATTCAAAGGGGTTGAGATACGTCGAGATTGTTCCAGCTGATTTCTCTGTTAGTATTGCTCACGCTGGAACATATGAGTGGAATTTCGAAGGCGTGGAGTGTTTCTTAGGAAAGATACATGAAGGGGACATCATCAAAGTGTTTGAGGATGGTCAACGGCCGATACAAGTAGTCGGCTCTGAAAGTTTTAATTAATGGATTCCCTAGTTGATGATGATGAGGAAAAGATGGGCAAAGGTTTCATGCCGGCCGATGAATTAGAAACAGTGGGTATAGGAGATAGTGATAAACCTAGGCCGACATATATTAGTGCTAAATTAGATCCTAAGTATAAATTGGAATTAATAGTCTTGCTAAAGGAATATAAGGATTGCTTTGCTTAGAATATTATGAAATGCTTGATCTTGATCGAAAGTTAGTTGAACATCGATTACTAATCAAACCTGGATATCGGCCGTTTAAGCAAGCCCTAAGGAGGATTAGGGGCAGATGTTATGGCGAATGTAAAAATAGAGATCACCTGATTGTATGAAGCGAAATTCATCCGATAGTGTCGGTATGCGAGTGGATATCCAATGTGGTTCCTGTGTACAAGAAAAATGGAAAAATAAGGGTCTGCATTGACTTCAGGGACTTGAATAAAGCTACCCCAATGGATGGCTATCCGATGCCAATTGCCAATCTGCTAGTTGATGCAAAGAAAGGCCATAAAGTGATTAGTTTTATGGATGGTAGTGCCGGGTATAATCAAATATTTATGGCGAAGAAGACATCCACAAGACGCGCCTTCAAATGCCCTCGGTGCTTTGGGATTATATGAGTGGGTAGTCATGACTTTTGGACTCAAGAATGCTGGTGCAACTTATCAAAGGGCTATGAATTATATCTTCCATGAGTTAATTGGCAAAGTTGTGGAAACTTACATCGATGATGTAGTCATGAAGTCTAAAGGGTATCAAGAACACTTGAAAGATCTCAAAGCTACTCTCGAATGTGTGAGAAAGCATGGATTAAGAATGAACCCTCACAAATGCGCATTTGGAGTGTTAGCGGGACAATTCTTGGGCTTCATGGTGCATGAAAAAGGATTGAAGTCGGTCGAAAAAGTTTTGACGCAATCGGTAAGACAGTACCACCAACCACAAAGACCGAAGCTGATCCTTGATCGGCAAGTTTAATTTTGTTAGAAGATTCATATCGAATCTATAGCTAGAATCTTGCCGTTCTCGACCGCTAAATTGAAAAGTGATCAATAGTTCGACGGGGCAATGAGCAACAAAAGGCTTTTGAGGAAATTAAAGAATACATGAAATCTCCACCGTATTGATCCTCCTCAACAAGGTAAACCTTTTAAGTTGTATGTAGCGGCCCGGTGACCATACGATTGGGTCAAGCTTTAATGCAAGAATTTGAAGGGGAAAGAACGAAAGTGATTTTCATTTGAGTAGAAGTTTCTTTGGATCACGAAACAAGATATTCACCCATTGAGAAATTATATTTGTGCTTATATTTCTCATGTACCAAACTTTGACATTACCTACGGACCTCCGAATGTATGGTGGTGTCTAAGTTTGACGTGATCAAGTATATATTATCCATGCCTATTACGATGGGAGGATTGGTAATGGATTCTTGCATTATCGAATTTGATTTAAGATATGAATCGGCTAAAGTAGTTAAAGGTCAAGAGATAGCCAATTTTATCACTTATCATCAAGGAGAAGAGATCAAGCCGGTAGACTTAACCCCTTAGGCATTATTCTTAGATGGTTCCACTTGTAAACAAGGCGGAGGGGTATTGGCATTGTTCGATTTCACCAAGGGAGGCAAGTTTTGAATATGCTTTTTCCAATAAAGCCAATGTCCACCAACAATCAAGCGGAATGTGAAGTCATTCAAAAGCCTCAAAATTTATTGGTCTAGCTCGATTACAAAAAAGATGAAAGCCATGTCTCGAGGATCCAAAGTCGAGGATCCAAAGTTATAAGCTAGATTGATGCAAGGCTTCACATTTCCGAGTTTTTTTTTTTTTTTTTTTTTTTTTTTTTTTTTTTTTTTTTTTTTTTTTTTTTTTTTTTTTTTTTTTTTTTTTTTTTTTTAGTTTGTGGAAAAACAAACAAGATTAAGAGGAAATCAAAGTAATCGAGAGAGAAATAGGCAGAAAAGTTATGATATTCACCTTGAATCTTTGCATAGGCGGCATCTAATTTGATGAGGAGAGCTCGATTCTCGCTCTCAAGCTTGCTACAAATGTCGATAGATCATTAATGAAAGAAGTACGCCTGATTTAGATCATGATTGGCACGGAGAAAAGAAGGTGCGATACTTTCGTCACGTTCCTTAATAAGACGTTGAACGGCTCCCCGGATCAGATCTAATGGGAAGGAAGTAAGCTACAAAGGATTACCGTTTGGAAAGAGGCATTCAAAATTTAAAGATTTACTCTTCCAAATCGGCGGACGGGATGACTAGGTAGATCCCAAAGGCAGATCATCCACACTACGCTTATCGTTCTCCGTCCCCTTGGTGAAAAGCAAAAAGGTATATCTTCCTCAAAGGGCTTGTTGACCCATATTTATAAAAGGAACCAAGTCACATAAAAACGAGGGAAGATAAACTTCGGATATCCCAAAGATCTGCCGCTATTCATGGAAACCGATATTTTGCACAAAGCGCTTACATCTTTGGATTGAAGGAAAGGTCTACCATTTACACAAAGAAAAAAGAAGGAAAAGTGCATCTCCTCTAGAACAAAGCTGCGACGGAGGACAAGATGAAGTTCCGCACGCGCAACCACCAATAGCAAGAAGAAGATGCAAAATGCTGAGCGCCATACGCTAGAAACGAGAGGTCGAGGAGAGAGTTTGCCACCATCCTTCCCCAACTTGACTTCAGAACCAAAATCGAACTGAATGCAGGAAGGTGCGCGGCGATGCAGCAAGAGGGTGAAGGAGAGCACCTCCTAGAGAAGCCTCAGAGAGCAACATCCACAACCAAGAGGAAAGTAGAATCATCTCACAAAGATTTCTTCTACCTACCGCTTGTTGGATCAGAACCCTTAGGGATTCCAAAATTGTGGACACCCTCACCCTTATCACAAGATTTCTTCTAACCGCATGACGAGATAAAAGTAAAGACACTCGCCCATGAAGGATCAAGCATTGTTCGGAATTCGCTTCTAAGAAAAAAATGAAACACCAAGAGGGGAATGGCTTCGAGTATCGCCGATCATTGCCGAGGAATCCTGTGATACTTATAGGCACAAGAAGATAGAGGGCACTAAACACCCGTGGTCTTCGGATAAGAACGACGACTATTGACGGTAGATAACGATCACTTTAACCGTCAACTAAATGCATAAAAGAGATCACCACTAGAAAATATAGGGGTTATAACTCCACAATTTTCATGAGTTTTGGTGATTTCACATTTTCTCGTAGGGATTATTCCAGAAAAGAGAAATTGAGGATTTAATTGCAAGATTTGCACGAAAACTTAACCACGACGTAAAAATATCATCATTGGACTCGGGAAGAGTCTAGAAGACAACAGAACGAAATGGAGGCGGGGGCCCACATGGTGGGGGCGGTGCCCCTTCCACCTTCCTTCTAGAGTATTCCTCCACCACCTTTGAGGATCAATCTTGGCCCTACATGAAGTCGGTTTGATCCAACGGCCATCGTTCCTCCACTGGGCTATAAATATGCCTCGCCCCTAAGAAGCAATTAGGGTTTTGCCTCAATCCATTTGTCAAGATTAGACTAGAAGTTAGGGTTTCTAGAGATTAGAATTGGAGCTCCAGTTCTTTAAGTTCTAGATTAGGTTTAGCTAGCAAGGTTCAAGTAGAGTTGACGCTTACGCTCGGAGCTGCGATCTGCAATCAAGAAATTGGTAATTTATATCTTGTTTATAACTTTGTTCTTAATTATATATTGCTACTTATTAAGTTCTTAATTTGCTCTAGTTGCATTCTTGATATAGTTATGATTGGTGATGATTATAGTCATATGTTCATAAAGCGCCTAATTCAATACTTGAGTGGGTTAGGTGGTATGTATTATGTAAGCATAGTGCTTAGATATCATGTATACCTACGATTGCATCCTGATGTGTTGGGTAGTGTGGTAGATCATAGGCATACAGGCCTATTGAGTCCTCTCTTGTATTCCACCCCTCGCATGTAGGCTAGTAGAGTGCGCGTCGCGAAGGAGGTGACTTATGTCTCAATATCCTCCCTAGTTGATGCTAGTTATATTGTTTTCTGAGTTGGTTATACTATAGATGAAAGTGTGTATATTGCTGTGATCTGTAGACTTATTATTTAGGGATAATCTAGAAGTTCCTTACTTTAGCCGAATCTCTTGTCTGACCAAATCATATTAGTTGAGTAATCTCTGTCTCTAGAAAGTCCTTTTTTATTTTATGTTTATCTTTATCTTTATTGTTTATCTTGACTCACCCCCTCGCTAAAAAGCATTAGAGTGGTTGATCACTATAAGTTTGCACATTTAAAGTCGTAGTCATAATTCTTTTCTACCCCTTTTTAGTTAGATCCAATGCAATAAATGAGTTTTCCTTTTGGCTTAAAAAAAAAATCAACGATACTTGGGAATCTTACCAGGTGAAATGCTACAATAGAGAATTATCTGTGTAACCCGGATATATTCTATAGCATTATTTTTAGAGTAGACAAGTGTAGATTCTTTTCCAAATTTTTGGCATCATTTTAGGGATGATAACTTAACGTGAAGTAATGTTAAAATGTCAACAAGCATTTCAAGGCCGTTGGGGGACTCAACATTTATTTGCCAGATAATTTCATTAGGGGTATTTGATCTTTCAAAGAAAATATTTTTTTCAAAGGGAAAGAGTAATATGACTATAGACATAAATACTTATAGGAAGATCAACACCTTTTGCTTTAGCAGACTTACCCTTGTTTTGTCTTTGTTTATATTCTATGCAGGCTAAGTGCAGGATTGGTTGTGTGCTATCAACTCTCATCAATAAGAAGCAACCAAGACCCTAAAGAAGCTAAAACACCGTTGAGAAGCTATGGCCGAGAAGACGTTGCGTGAATTCTCTGCCCCAAGCACTAAAAATATTCGCTGGACCAACTCTCAATATTGGAGAACATGATTATGAACTTAAACCAAGACTCATCAATATGGTGCAAGCTATCATATTCAGTGGAAAGAAGGATGAAGATGCTAGTGCTCATTTGTAGAATTTCCTAGAGATTTGTAGCACCATCAACATCAAAAACATATCTCAAGATGTTGTGCTACTTCGTTTGTTTCCATTCTCATTGGAAGGAAAGGCGAAGCAGTGGTTCTATCAAATTAAAGATCAGATTGAGACATGGGAAGGTTGTTCAAAATCTTTCCTATAAAAATTTTTCCCAGTAGGCAAGACCAATGCGTTACGAGGGAAGATATCAGAATTCTGTCAGCAGAAAGGTGAACCTATTCCAGAAGCTTGGGAACGCTTTCAAGATTATATCTCAGACTGCCCACATCATGGAATGGAAGAATAGTTACTCATGCAAATATTCTATCATGGATTAATACCAAAGTCATATGAACAACTAGAAGCCACTGCTAAAGGATCATTTATGTCACCACTCCTAAAAGGCTAGAAGTCTTATGGATAAGATATCGAAAAAATTAAAGCTTGGACATACAATAGCCAAACTTATTATAAGAGTGAAGAAGTTTTAGAGAAAATGTGTGCACTATCAACCAAAATGGATGTACTATTGAATTGGCTAGGAGCAAAGAGCCAACTATAAAAGAGATCAACAAGCCATTCAAGACACATTCAATTCTGGAATCAATGTGGAGAATACTCAAAGTTGAATTCTCTAACTCCCCTGCAAAAGACCAATACTATTATCAAATCCACTTCACGTAAGCAAGGATGGAGTCAACCTCAAGGTAAGTACCAAGGTAACAATTATAATTCCTCCAATCAAAAGCAACCACCCTT